>DF357739.1:9639-35545 GCA_000787875.1 Solanum virginianum
CATCCATTTGAACATTAAAAAATCAGATGTTTCTATGTTAAATATGAAACAACCAATATGTGATTCTAAATGCTCTATAATCATAATTTCCACATATCTCAAAATTCGTGCGTGATTTCAGAAATCCAACTTCATATTCTCGATCAGGGGAGAAATTGAGTGAGAAATGTGTATAACTTAGATTTTAGAAGACTCATAGCGAAAAATAATTTTCACTAATTTTATGATTTCTAGTGGTTGTCGGCATCTACAATGCGCCACTACGTAATTCCAAGTCTGCATCTGGTCCATAACGCGCTAGGGGCGCGGACTAGTGTATTATTTTCCTTGGCTTTCTTATTTCTCCCAAGACCATTGGGGTCATAGCCCCATGCCCACATAAATGTGAAATCACCCATACTTAGCCATTTTTCAACTCTATAACTCATAAGACCCTCTCTAAAACCTCTCTAAGACTCTATCAATTCTCTCTTCGAAATCTAAGAAAGCTAAAATTTGGGACTTAGGGTTCATTTCAACCTCTAAAAACACTTCAAGTTCATTTCAAGAAATTCAAGTTTTAAGGTATATGAGTCTTCATCCATCGGTTCTTTCACCCATGAAACCCAACCTCCTCTTTTTATGAAAATTACATGATTTCAAGTTGTATTACCTATGGGTGTCTTTTATTATGAAATATGAGCATAAATCATGTTGGGGTTTTATAAAGTATTGATTGATTATGCATGAATGTCTACTCCAAACTTATTTCATGAATTGATTTTATCTATTGAGACTATGCATGTTTGACCTATGAAACTATAAACTATTATGAGCTTTTATGATGGATTTCAAGGCACCCTACATGAAGAGTTTATTACCATGTTGGTGGGTTGATTTGCATTGAGTTTACTCATCTCATTTCACTCTTGAATTGCATGATTTTGAACAAGTATCATGAACTCACCATGTGTTTTATAAAATGACATGACAAGAATTCTCAAGTTATTGATGATCTATTACATGATTTACTAGTCAAGTGACTCCATGATGGCTAAGGTCTTTCAATTATGTATTAAATTCATGAAAAGTAACTACGATTTTACAAGTATCAAGTTAAGCCCTATTTCAAGAGTTTTTACCTCTTGTGAGCCATTCATGTTAATGCAAGGGTTAATGTATGGTTATGATCTACACTCATGTTCAAGTTAGAATCGTTACTAGAGGTCACGCATGTTTATGAGCTACTTAAGTCATGTTATTACAAGTTCTTCATGTTATGATTAAAGTATGATTATTTCAAGTATTTCGTAGGATTTTACTTAGCACCGATTGAGGCTTAAGATAGGGGCTCGACTCAAGGGGTCTTTATATAAATCTTTAGTCTCTAAACTATGCGCCACTATAGGATTATAATTATTACACTTACTATACTAGTAGATCAATTTAGTTATGTTATCATGTTTAGTTTGCCTTGACAACTATACCACACTTTGTTAGGGGGTGTCATGTCCGGTCACCTGAACCAAGGGGGTGTCAGACCTCGAAGTCCAAGTTGTAGCTGCTTGGTCTATGTCAATTGAGGTCACTCACCACATATGTATGATATATATGAGCATTGATCATGCATGCCATATTGACATTATATATCTATTGTTTACAATTATGCATTTTGACTATATTGGCTTATATCTTGTTACATTGCATCCCACATACTTAGTATATTTAAACTTACTAACTCACACTCTATGCGTACATGATATTACCATGTAGGGGCCAGAGCTCCTTTTGATCATCCTCCACGTGGCTAGTTCGGTACTTCAAAGATAAGCATTGGTGAGTCCTTAAATCAGAGGATACTATCTACGTTACTCTTACTATTTTAAGACTTCATTATGTTGAACACTTGTTATTATGAGGGTGAGCTTAGAGTGTGTCTTGGCCCCCGCTCCATTCCAAGTTAGAGGTGCCGTTGGATGCTATGAGCTTGACTCTTTTATGCTTTAGTGATTATCAAAGACTTCCCTTAGACCCGCTTCCTTTTTATTATATCTTTTGTTGTTATTTATTTTGCTTCTGTGACCAAAGATATGTGATTGATATGCTAAGAGGCTTGTTTGGGGCCTATTTAGGTTTCATATTCGTCGTGTAACGTCTAGGACCTAGTCTTGGATCGTGACTAACTTGGTATCAGATCACTAAATTGTTAATGGTCCTCAAAAATCCAATATACTGCATCAATTAGAGTCTTATTCATGGTTGTAAAGCATGTTATAACTATGAATGGGAGGCTTTGAGGCGTTTCAGGAAATGTTCCACTTCTTTATGGACTATATTGTGCTTTAGGTGTAATTATAACGCTTTTACCCTAACAATCTCTTGTTTTCTTCTAGATCATGTCGATTCCATGGGAAAGACTAAAGAGAGCATGTACTCCTGAGGAGCAACCGACTCCTCCCGCCTCTCAAGCTCCTCAAGATGGAGGGGTAGCCCAAGAAGAGTTCTGAGATACTATCGTATTGTTGGCCCGTGCTATGAGCAACGAAATATACCAAGGGCCCCAAGCCCCTTATGTTCCCACTCCAACCTCAAGGGTGAGGGATTTCATAAGAATGAACCCATTAGATTTCTATGGATCCATGCCGGAAGAGGATCCCCAAGAGTTCATCGATGAGGTGTATCAATTTGGAAGAGAAAGAAGAGGTAGTGGCCTACCCACTCAAAGGTATGGCCCAAATTTGGTTCACCCAATGGAAATTAGAGATAAAAGATAATGATACTATTTCTTGGGAGGAGTTCAAAGTTGCATTCCTCAAGCTGTTCTGCCCTATCAAGCTAAGAGAGGCTAAGATGCTGGAGTTTATGAACCTTAAGTAAGATTCCATTAGTGGAGGGAGTATGCCCTCAAGTTCAATAAGCTTTCCAAGTATGCTCCACTATTGGTTATCAACTCTTGAGCTAGAAGGAATAAATTTGTGTCGAGAGTGTTCGAGTTGGTTAATGAAAAGAGTCGTACCATCATGTCATTGAATGATATAGATTTGTATCGCCTCATGACTTATGCCGAGCAACCAGAGGGGGGGAAAACATAGAAAAATAAGAAGTGATGAGTCTAAGAGGGCTCGTTTGAAGGTGGTTTCCAGGGTGCTAAGAGTGGTTGGTTTCCTCAAGGCCATAAGTCCCAAGGCCAAGGGTCTTCTAATGCTCCTAATAAGAGATTTGATAATGATAATCTAAGATTCCAAGGTGGTAATGGTGGGATGATTACCCTAAGTGCCAAAAGTATAGGAGAAACCTTGGTGGTCCATGTTTGAAAAATTCTAATACTTGCTTTGGCTGTGGTGAAATGGGTCACAAGATTATTAATTTTCCTTATACTCAAAAAAGGTAGTGATGGTTGTCCTTAAGGCCAAGGTGCTAATGCAGGTCCAAGAGCAAAGGGAGGCCAACAATGGGGTGCTCCAAAGCCAAATAAGTTCTATCATCTTCAAGGAAAGCAAAGGGTAGAAGAGATACTTGATGTCATCACTTGTATGTTAAAGTGTTTTTATTTTGATGTGTATGTATTGATAGATCCAAGTGCCACTCTTTCTTTCATTACTTTCTTTTGTTGCCAAAAAGCTTCATGTGAGTCCCGAATTATTGTATGAACTGTATGAAGTGTCTACCCCATTGGTGAGTCCATTGTTGCTAAAAGAATCTATAGAAATTATCCCATGTTCAAATTGCATAAAGTCTTGCCTTGTGATTTGTTGAATTAGATATGGTGGATTTTGATATCATTCTTGGGATGGATTGGTTGAATGCATATTATGCTTCCATTGATTGTAGAACCCATAAGGTTAAATTCTAATTCCCTAATGAGCCTGTCATTGAGTGGGAAATTCATGATGTGGTGGTCAAGGGTAAATTCATTTCTTGTCTTAAAGCCCAAAAATTGATTTCTAAGGGTTGCCTTTACCATCTTGTGAGGGTTAGGGATGTTGAGTCCAATATCCTTCCTATTGAGTCAGTTTTGGTGGTCAATGAGTTTCTTGATGTCTTTCCCTATGAGCTTCCTGGTGTTTCTCTCGATAGGAAAACAGACTTTGGTATAGACCTCCTTCCTGATACTCAACCTATTTCCCTTCCCCTTACCGTATGGCCCCGATGGAATTGAAGGAGTTGTAGGATCAATTGAGGGATTTGTTGGATAAGGGTTTCATAAGGCCTAGTAAGTCACCTTGGGGTGTACTGGTGTTATTTGTGAAGAAAAAAGATGGTTCTATTAGAATGTGCATTGACTACTGACAACTTAATAGGGTTACCATAAAGAACAAGTACCCTCTACCAAGGATTGTGACCTTTTTGATCAACTACAAGGGGGTAGTCATTTTTCTAAGATTGATCTTCAGTCCGGATAGACCAAGTGAATGTGAGGGAGTGTGATACTTCCAAGACAGCTTTTTGGATTAGGTATGAGCACTTTGAGTTTGTGGTTATGTCCTTTGGGTTGACTAATGCATCAAATATGAATACGGTCTTTAAACCTACCTTGACATATTTGTGGTAGTTTTATTGATGATGTATTGAATTATTCTCGGAGTGAGGAAGAGCATGTGAATCACTTGAGGGGGGTACTGCAAATGATGAGGGATGAGTGGTTGTTTGCCAAATATGAAAAGTGTGAATTTTTGTTGAAAGAGGTTGCTTTTCTAGGATATATCATATCGGGTGATGGCATTAAGGTGGATTCTAAGAAGACGGAGGTGATAAGAAATTGTCCTAGACCCTTGACTCCATCAGATATTAGGCATTTTCCTGGGTTTGGCGGGTTACTAGCAAATGTTTGTGAATAGTTTTTCTTCTATTGCTTCCGCTATGACAAAGCTGACCCGAAAGAAGGCAAAGTTCATGTGGACTGATGAATGTGAAAAGAGTTCCAAGCTTTAAAAGATAAGATTGTGTCTGCTCTTACGTTGGCTCTACCGAAAGGGTTTGTGGTGTACTGTGATGACTCAAGAATTGGTTTGGGGTGTGTTTTGATGCAAAATGGCAACGTGATAAAATATTTCTCTAGACAATATAAGGTGCACGAGTGAAATTATCCCACCCAATATCTTGAATTGGCGGCCATGGTGTTTGCCTTGAAAATTTGGTGTCACTACTTGTATGGTATTAATGTTGATGTGTTTACCGACCACAGGAGTCTCCAATATGTGTTCACACGAAAAGATCTTAACTTGAGATAAAGAAGGTGGTTAGAGCTCCTTAAAGACTATGATATGAGTATACATTATCATCCCGCAAATCTAATGTTGTGGCTGATGCTCTAAGTAGAGTGTCCATGGGTAGTGAAACACCCAAAAAATGCACAAAAATGTGTCTCGGAAATGCCCATAATCGTAATTTCCATATATCTCAAAATTAGTGTGTGATATCAAAAATCTGACTTTATATTCTTGATTAGGGGGCAAAATTGAGCAATCGTTAGGTCTAACCCCGAATTTAGAGCAATTATATCAAAATTTGATTTCGAATTTTTTTGATTTCTAGAATCGATCCATCGTCCCTGGTGCCCCTGGGCATGGACCTATATATCTTTTGCCAGTTTGTTGTTTTGGTCCAATGCCTTTCGATTTTGGGCCTAATCCTTCCCATGCGTGAAAACACCTATACTTAGTCATTTTTCAACCTCATATCATACAAGATATTCTCTAATACCCTCTCAAACACAAACAAATATTTCACCCAAACTCTAGCATTCCAAACTCTTTTTTGGATTTAAGAAATTCATTCAAGCTTCAAGTTCTCATTCCAATTCTCATCAAGGGAATCTCCAAAGTTGTAGTATGTGGGTTTCAACCATTGTGTCCTTTCACCCATAGTGCCCAACCTTTCTTTTAATATAAATTACATGTTTTCAAGTTGATTTACTTATGGGTATTCTTACTATCAATTTGATTATAAACTATGTTGGGCTCTCATGAAATATGGACTGTTTAACCATAGTTTGAGCTATGAATCTATGTTCTATGATAAGATTTGATGAGGGCTTTTAATGTATCTTGCATGAGGGTGTCACCAAGTGTTAGTGGCTTAATTTACATTAAGTTTTCTCACATGATTTCACTATTTAATTGCATGATTTTGAACTTGCATTATACACCCGCCAAGTGCTTGATAGAATGTTTGGTTTAGGGTTCTTGAGTTATTAATGATCTATGGCTTGACCTATGAGTCAAGTGACTATATGATGATGAAAGAAATGTATTCATGTGTTGATTTCATGAAAATTATCTATAGTATTGCAAGTTGATCACACCTTGTTGAGGGGGTGATATACCTCAATCACTATAGGTAGTTGGGTGTGACAACAATCAACCAAATTGAGGGGTTGATCCCTCAATCACAATGGATGGTAGGGTATGACAACCATCAACCAAATTAAGGGGTTGATACCTCAAGCACCATGGATGGTAGGGTGTGACAACTATCAACCTATTTAGGGGTTGATACATCAATCACCATGGATGGTAGGGTGTGACAACCATCAACCAATTGAGGGGTTGATACATCAAACACCATGAATGGTAGGGTATGACAACCATCAACCAATTGAGGGGTTGATACCTTAGTCGCCTTTCCATGGGGATGGTAGGCCTTGGATTCTATCATGATTGTCTCTTACTACACATGTAATATATTCTATATAAACATGTTTACTTCAAGCACCAATCATGCATGCCATATTGCTATATGCACATCCATTGCCTAATTACGCATTTTATTATGTTGTCTATCTCTTGTTGTATTGCATCCTACATACTTAGTATATTCATACATACTAATGCATACTCTATGCCTATATGATGTTACCATGTAGGAACCAGAGCTCCATTTGATCATCTTTCCCATCCACTAATGCATACTCTATGCCTATATGATGTTACCATGTAGGAACCAGAGCTCCACTTGATCATCTTTCTCTTCCACGTGGCTAGTACTATCTTTAAAGCAAGTTTGGTGACTCCTCTACTCTGAGGATGATAACTATTGATCTTATGTTATGAAAAGACTTTCTTTCCTTTGATGTATGCTTTTGACTATGAGGGTGAGCTCGAAAAGGTTTCTTGGCCCCCACTCAATTCTAAGTTTAGAGGTATTGTTGGACAAGTTATGCAATGATGCTTGATCTTGACTGTCTTGACTCTTGTATGTTTTTTAAGCTATAGAAGGCTCCCTTAGCCTCTTTACCCTTATTTTATGTTCTTGTTATTGTTTAAATGCTTACGCAACTAAGGATGTGTAAGAATATGCTAAGAGGCTTATTTGGGATCCCTTCGGGTTCCATTCGACGTGTCACACTAGGCTCTAGGTCAGGGCTATGACAAACTTGGTATCAGATCACTAGATTGTTATTGGTCCTCAGCATCCAACACAGCGTTGATTAGAATCTTATTCATTGTTGTGAAGCACGCCACGACTATGAGTAAGAGGCTACGAGGTGTGTTAGAAAATGTTTCACTTCTTCATGATCTATCTCGTGCAATAAAGCTAGGTCCTTTGGGGCTTATTACTAATTCCTAACCATTATATTTTAGAGATTTCTCAAGCTATTTAGGATGGCGACATATCGAGTGCAGAGGTTTACAATGCTCATGGGTATTGGCCAAGGTCGTGACCGCTCAACTTATCCGGAGTCTCCAATATGTGTTCACACGAAAAGATCTTAACTTGAGATAAAGAAGGTGGTTAGAGCTCCTTAAAGACTATGATATGAGTATACATTATCATCCCGCAAATCTAATGTTGTGGCTGATGCTCTAAGTAGAGTGTCCATGGGTAGTGAAACACCCAAAAAATGCACAAAAATGTGTCTCGGAAATGCGTTGAGTAACACGGGTGCATGCTATGGGTGTGGTAAGATGGACCACCAGATAGTTAATTTTCCACATGCTCAAAAAAGGTGTAAAGATGGTCGACTTCAAAAACAAGGTGGTCACATAATCAAGAGGCTCAAAGAGGTGATGAGGGGGTGGCAAAGCCTAGATGTTGAAAGTGTGGGAATGGCCATGGTGGCCCATGCTTGAGGGATACTAATGCTTGTTATGGTTGTGGGGAAGTGCAACATAAGGTGATGGATTGCCCTCATAATCAGAACAAGGGTAAAGATGTTCGTCCGCAAGGTGCAAATGCGGTTCCTAGGGGAAGAAGAGGCCATCAAGAAGGTGCCCTAAGGCAAAACTGATTCTATGCTCTTCATGACAGACAAGGAGTAGATGAGGTGCCCAATGTTGTCACCGATATGTTAAAAGTCTTTGATTTTGATATGTATGGATTGATAGACCCGGGTGCCACTCTTTCTTTTGTTACTCCTTTTGTTGCCAAAAAGTTTCTTGTTGAACTCAAATTATTATGGCCTAGACAATTATCTTGGGGTGCACCGGTGTTGTTTGTGAAGAAGAAGGATGGTTCTCTTACAATATGCATTAATTACTGACAACTTAATTGAGTCACCATCAAGAGTAAGTATCCTCTACCAAGGATTGATGATCTTTTTGACCAACTTTAAGGGGCTAGTAATTTCTCTAGGATTGATCTTTGATCCGAGTATCACCAAGTAAAGGTGCAAGAGTGTGACATTCCTAAGACAGCCTTTCGGACTAGGTATAGACACTATGAATTCTTGGTTATGTCTTCATGGATTGACTAATACATTGGCTATCTTCATGGATCTTATGAATAGGGTTTTAAACCCTCGTTGATTTGTTTGTGGTGGTTTTCATTGATGATATTTCGATCTATTACCATAGTGAGGAGGAGCATGTGAGTCAGTTGAGGTTGGTGCTTCAAAATTTAAGGGAAGAGATGTTGTATGCTAAGTATTAGAAGTGTGTGTTTTAGTTGTAAGAGGTTTCCCTTCTAGGTCATATGGTGTCGGGGGATGGTATTAAGGTGGATCCTAAAAAGACAAAATTAATTGGAATTGGCCTAGACCTTTGACTCCATTGGATATTAGAAGTTTCTTGGGCTTACCGGGTTATTATCTAAGGTTTGCGAATGGTTTCTCTTCTATTGCTTCTCCTATGACTAAGTTGACACAAAATAAGGCTAAATTTGTGTGGACCAATGATTGTGAAAAGAGTTTCCAAACGTTGAAAGATAAGCTTATCTCTGCTCCTATGTTGTCACTTACCTGATAGGTTAGAAGGGTTTTTTGTGTATTGTGATGCCTCAAGAATTGCTTTGGGTGGTGTATTGATACAAAATAGTAAGGTGATAGCTTATTCTTCTAGATAATTTAAGGTGCATGAAAAGAATTATCCTACCCATGATCTTGAGTTGGCCACCGTGGTATTAGCTTTGAAAATTTGGCATTATTATATGTATGGAGTGTATGTTGATGTGTTTACCGGCGGCCGTGGTATTTGCTTTGAAAATTTGGCATCACTACTTGTATAGGGTTCATGTTGATGTGTATACTAACCATAAGAGTCTCCAATATGTGTTCACCAAAAAATATCTCATCTTTAGACAGCGAAGGTAGTTAGAGCTTCTTAAACATTATGATATGAGTGTGTTTTATCATCCCGGTAAGACTAATGTTGTGACCGATGCTTTGAGTAGGGTGTCTATGGGTCACCTAGCTCATGTTGATGATAGTGGCGAGGAGGTGGCTAGAGAGGTTCAGTAGTTGGTTAGATTGGGGGTTAGGTTGGATGAGGTTTACAATGGTGGTATAGTGGTGGCTGATGGATCTAAATCTTGATTGGTTGAGGAGGTAAAGGAAAAGCAAGATCTTGACCCCGCCTTATTAGAGAAAAAGACCTTGGTGAGAGATGTTAAGGTGGAGGTTTTCTCCCAAAGGGGATATGGTACCCTTAGGTACCAAGGTAGATTAAGTGTGCCGAATATTGATGACTTAAGGAGGTTGATTTTAGATGATGCTCTTTATGGTAGATGTTATAGGTCCCACGTTGGATTGTTTAAGGTGGGCGAGATGGATTTGTTAGGCTGGACTTAGTTATAGGGGGGCTTGGATAAGGTGAAGTTGATAAGGGAAAGGTTGAAAACAACTTAGAGTAGACAAAAGTCCTATGCCGATGTGAGGAGAAGGGAGCTTGCATTTAAGGTTAATGATTGGGTCTATTTGAAGGTAGCACCCATGAAGGGTGTGGTTTATTTTGGTAAAAAAGGTAAATTGAGTCCAAGATTGTTTGTCTATATAGGGTGTTGAGGAGGACTGATGAGGTGGCCTATGAGTTGGAGTTGTCTAGTGGAATGGATATGGTTCATCCGATCTTTCATATATCTATGTTGAGGAAGTGTGTGAGTGATCCAAAAGCCACTGCACCATTTGATGTTGTGGGAGTCGTTGAAGCCAATTTGAATTATGAAGAGGTTCTGGTAGAAATTTTTGATAGACAAGTGAAGAGGTTGACGAACAAGGATGTAGCTTCCGTCAAGGCCCTTTGGAGGAATCAACAAGTTGAAAGCGTCACATGGGAAGCCAAAGCGAACATACAAAATAGATATCCCTATCTCTTCCATTCTACTCAAGCCTAGGATACTAATCTAAGTCCACCTTACTGATGTCAAGTCTTAAGTTTCAGCCCTTATGTCATTGCATGCATTTATGTTTATGATGACAAATTCATAGTGATTTTGACACTTATGTTGAGATTATGAAATGATGTTAAGTGCATTGTTACATTTATGTGTTGGGCTGAACTCATCTTTCTTATTTCTCTCATATACGCTTCTTTGACATTCGAGGATAAATGTTCCCAAGGGGGAGATATTGAAATGCCTAAACAGTGCCAAAATATGCACCGAAAATTCCCTTAATAATAATTTTCATATATCTTAAAATTCATACATGATATCAAAAATCTGACTTCATATTCTTGATTATGGGAAAAGTTGAGTGGGAAATGGTCAAACCCTAATTTTAGAGCAACCGAATCAAAATTTGATCTTCCAAACTTTTTGATTTCCAAAATCGATCCGCACCCCTGGGGCAATACAGGCAGGGTGCGGACCTATATATTTTTTTTTACCAATTTTGTTGTTTCAGTCCAAGGCCTTTAGGTCTTAGTCCTAAGCCTTCCAATGCATAAAAACACCTATACTTAGTCATTTTTCAACCTCATATCATACAAGACATTCCCCAATGCCCTCTCAAACACTTAGACAAATAGTTCACTCAAATTCTAGCATTCCAAACTCATTTTAGGATTCACGAAATTCATTCAAGCTTCAAGTTGTCATTCCAATCTTTATCAAGAGAATCTCCAAAGTTGTGGTATGTGGTTTCAACCATTGTGTCCTTTCATCCATAGTGCCCAACCTTCCTTTTTTTTATACAAATTACATGTTTTCAAGTTGATTTACTTATGGATATTCCTACTATGAATTTGATTATAAACTATGTTGGAGTTTCATGAAATATGGACTATTTAAGCATAGTTTGAGCTATGAATCTACATTCTATGATGAGATTTGATGAGAGTTTTTAATGTATCTTGCATGAGTATGTTACCAAGTGTTGGTGGGTTGATTTACATTTAGTTTTCTCATATGATTTCACTCTTGAATTGCATGATTTTAAACTTGCATTACACACCCGCCAAGTGTTTGATAAAATATCCGATTTAGGGTTCTTGAGTTATTGATGATCTATTGCATGACCTATGAGTCAAGTGATTATATGATGATGAAAGTAATGTATTTATGTGTTGATTTCATGAAACGTATCTATAGTGTTGCAAGTTGAGTATACCTTGCTGAGGGGGTGCTATACCTCAAGCACCATGAATGGTAGGGTCTGACAACCATCAACCAAATTGAGGGGTCGATACCTCAATCACCATGGATGATAGGGTGTGACAACCATCAACCAAATTTAGGGGTTGATACCTCAATTACCATGGATGGTAGGGTGTTACAAAGATCAACCAAATTGAGTGGTTGATACCTCAATCACCAGGGATGGTACGATGTGACAACCATCAACCAATAAAGGGGTTGATACCTCAATCGCCTTTTCAAAGGGGGCGATAGGCCTTGAATTCTATAATGATGGTCTCTTACTACATAGGTCATATGCTCTATATAAGTATGTTTACTTCCAGCATCATTCATGCATGTGTTACTGCTATATGCCCATCCTTTGCCTAATTATCCATTTTAATTATGTTGCCTATCTTTTGTTATATTACATCATACATACTTAGTACATTCAAATATACTAACACATATTCTATACCTACATGATGTGACCATGTAAGAACCGAAGCTCCACTTGATCATCTTCCTCCTCTATATAGGTAGTACTATCTTTGAAGCAAGTTTGGTGAGTCCTCAACTCCGAGGATGATAGTTATTGATATTATATTATATAAATACTTTCATTCCTTTGATGAATGCTTTTGACTATAAGGATTAGCTGAGAAAGTTGTCTTGGCCTCCGTTCAATTTAAGATTAGAGGTGTTTTTGGACAAGTTATGTAATGATGCTTGAGCTTGACTCTCTTGACTCTTGTATGTTTTTTAAGCTTTGAAAGACTCCATTAGACCCTTTACACTTATTTTATATTCAGTTATTGTTGTTTAAGTCCTTACGCAACCAAGGATGTGTCACGATATGCTAAGAGGATTGTTTAGGGTCCCTTTAGGTTCCTCATTCGTCGTATCATGTCTAGGTCCCAGGTCCAGGTCATGATAGGTAGTCTAGCTCATATTGATGATGGTGGCAAAGAGGTGGCTAGAGAAGTTTACTGGTTGGCTAAATTGGGGGTTAGGTTGGATGAAGTTGAAAATGGTGGTATAATGGTAGTTGATGGTTCTAAATCTTCTTTGACTGAGGAAGCAAAGTCAAAACAAGTTCTTGACCCCAATTTGATAGAGTTGAAGGCCTTGGTGAAAAATAGTAAAGTGGAGGTTTCCTTCCAAGGGGGAGATAGTGCCCTAAGGTACCAAGGTAGGTTGTGTGTGCCTAATATTGATGACTTAAGGGAGTTGATATTGAAGGAGGCCCATAATTCATCCTATTCTATTCACCCCAGTTCTACAAAGATGTGTAGGTACTTGAGGGATGAAAAGCCCCAAAAAGTTTTCGAAAATATGCCTTCGAAAGGCCCATAATCGTAATTTTCTTATACTCAAAATCCATGAGTGATATTAAAAATCTGACTTCATATTCTTGCTCAGGGGAAATAATTGAGTGGGAAATGGGTAACACTCGAATTTTGAAGATTCATAGCGAAAAACAACTTTTACCAACTTTGCAATTCTAGTAAGGGTGTGCGACACCTTCGTGAGGGGGACCCATTGCGAACCTATGTATTTTGTTACCAGTTTTTCCTATTTTGGTCCAAGGCCTTAGGATCTTGGGCCTAAGACTTTCTATACATAAAACACTTATACTTAGTTATTTTTCACCTAAATTCAAGTGTCCCAAACTTATCTTCGAGTCTCAAGAAATTCATTCAAGCTTCAAGTTCTCATTCCAATCTTCATTAAGGGAATCCCCAAAGTTGAGGTATGTCGGTTTCAACCATTAGTTCCTTTCATCCATGGTGTCTAACCTTCCTTTTTATGTAAATTGAATGTTTTAAATTGAATTATCTATGGGTATATCTTACTATGAACTTGATTATAAACTATGTTGGGGTTTCATGAAATGTGGACTATTTAAGCATGGTTTAAGCTATAACTCGATGGCCTTTGATGATATTTAATAAGGGGTTCCAATGTATTTTACATGAGGGTGTTACCAATTATTGGTAGGTTGATTTGCATTAAGTTTTCTCGCATGATTGCACTCTTGAATTGCATGATTTTGAACTAACATTACACCCCCCAAGTGTTTGATAAAATATCCGGCTAAGGGTTCTTGAGATACTAATGATCTATTGCATGGCCTATGAGTCAAGTGACTATATGATGTTGAAAGGTTTGTATGTATGTATTGAATTCCTTAAAAGAGTGTTGCAAGTTGACCACACCTTGTTAAGGGGGTGATATGCTTATACCACTTTGATAGGGGGTGCTATGCCCATCTACCATGTTGAGGGGTATATACCTCAATCTCCTTCCAAGGGGGTGATATGCTTATACCACTTTGATAGGGGGTGCTATGCCCATCTACCATGTTGAGGGGTATATACCTTGATCACTTTGATGGGGAGTGCTACTATCCACCATGTTGAGGGGTAAATACCTTAGCCATTTTGATGGGAGGTGACATGCCTATGTACCATGTTGAAGGGTATATACCTTGACCACAATGATTGGGGGTGACATATCCATCTACCAATTGAGGGGTATATACCTCAATCACCTTCCAAGGGAGTGATGTCATGACCCAAGCCTAGGGCCTAGATATGACATAGTGAATGGGAAACCCGAAGAGACCCCAATCAAGCCTCTTACCATATTATTACACATCCTTGGTCACAGAAGCAATTAAATAACAATAAGAGAGTAAAATTGAGGGCAAAGGGACTAAGGGAAGTCTTTCATAAAACAAACCATCAAAAAAGTCAATGCTCAAGCATAATACATAACATGTAGCGGGGGCCAAGACAACTTTTTGAGCTCACTTTCATAGTAAAAAAAATTACAATAAAAGAAAGAATGTCTTTGCATAACATAAGAACAAAAGATATTATCCTCAGAGATGAAGACTCATCACACTTGCTTGAGAGGATAGTACTAGCTACATGGAGGAGGAGGATGATCAAGTGGGGCTTCGGTTCCTACATGGTAACATCATTTAGGCATAGAGTATATTAGTATATCTGAATGTACTAAGTATGTAGGATGCAGTGCAACAAGAGATAGGCAATATAGGCAAAATACAATATCATAAGCAATGGATAGCCTAATACCAATATGACGTGTATGAATGATGTTTGAAGTAAAATATGCTTCTATAGAGTGAATTGCATATGTAAGAAAAGACTAATATTATGATGGATTGTCACACCCTAGCATCCATGGTGATTGAGGTATCAACCCGTCAATTAGTTGATGGTTGTATCACCCTACCACCCATGGTGATTGAGGTATCAACCCCTCTATTAGTTGGTGGTTATATCACCTTACCACCAATGGTGATTGAGGTATCAGCCCCTCAATTGGTTGGTTATTGTGTCACCCTACCACCCATGGTGATTGAGGTATCAACCCCTCAATTAGTTAGTGGTTGTATCTCTCTACCACGCATGGCGATAGAGGTATCAACCCCTCAATTGGTTGGTGCTTGTCTCACCCTACCACCCATGGTTATGAAGGCATCACCTCCTCAACTACATGATTGGTCAAGATACATTACTATAAGTCCTTTTCATGGAAATGACTCTTATAAACATTCCTTTCATCATCATAAAGTCTTGTAAATCATAGGTCATACAGTAGACCATCAATAACTCAAGAATCCAAAACCAGACATTTTATGAAACACTTGATTGGTGTGTAATGCTAATACAAAACCATGCAATTCAAGATTGATATCATGCAAGAAAACTTGAAGTAAATCAACCCACCAACACTTGGTAATACCCTCATGCAATATACATCAAAACACTTCATCAAATCTCAAGATAGATTATAGTTTCACAGCTCAAAACATTCTTAAATAGTCATACTTTTTGAGACCTCAACATAGTTTATAGTCAAATTCATAGTAAGTAAGGCCCATAAGTAAATCAACTTAGAAACATGAAATTTATGTAAAAAAGAAGCTCAGGCACCATGGGTGAAAGGACCCTATGGTTGAAAACCATATAGCTCAACTTTGAAGAATTCCTTAATGAAGATTGAGATAAGAATTTGAAGCTTATTAAATTTCTTCAATCTGGAAATGAGTTTAGACCCTTCATTTTGAGTGAAATATTTGTCTAAGTGATTGAAAGTATTTGGGAATGTCTTGTATGATATGAAGGTGAAATATTTCTAAGTATAGGTGTTTTTACATATGGGAAGACTTAGGCACAAGAAACAAAGACCTTGGACCGAAATAACAAAATTGGCAAAAATTAACGCTAGTCTGGATGGAGGCGCATTGCAGAACCAACGCTGACCATCACTGGAATTTCAAAATTTGAGAAATTTATTTTTCTCTACAGATCCTCTAAAATTCTGGCTATACCTATTTCTCACTTAATTTCTCCCCCTTAATATGGATATGAATTTGGAGTTTGGATATCACACGTGGATTTTGATATATATGAAAATTACGACTATGAACATTTTCGAGATACATTTTCGTGCACTTTTTGGGGTCGTTTCAATATCCTCACTTGGGAACATTCATCCTCGAATGTCAAAGCAACGTATATAAGAGAAGTAAGCAAGATAATTTCACCCCACACAAGATTGCAAAAATGCACTTAAATATCATTTCAAAAAAAACCCCACATAAGTGTCAAAATCACCATGAAATTGTCAATTTAAACATGAATGTATGCAAAGGACATGAGGGTAAGGCTTCGAATAATGAAAAGGACTTGATTTCGTATCATATGCTTGAATAGAATGAAGGAAGAACGAATATTGCTTCTCCTAAGTCAAGTTATCCTCCATAATACCCATAACCTCAAAGAGATCTATAATGCTTGAGTCACCAACACACCTCCTCAACCTAGATACATATAGAACCGAACGAACCATATTCATGTCATTCGGCAATTCCAATTCATATGCCACCTTCCCAATCCTTCTCAACACTATATAAGGACCAACAAGTCATAGAGTATATTCCGTTTTCAAGACAACACCACCCAAATAAAATCAAATCCCTTTCTAGTCTTAGGAAACCCAACCACAAAACCATGTTAATTTCCTCCCACTTTCAAGTAGATATCTCTATATCTTGGGTTAGGCCACCAGGTCTTTGATGTTCATCTTTGACTGGTTGGCAATTATTGCAATTGGACATAAACTTAGCAATATTATCACGACCCAAGCTTATGGCCTAGACGTGACACGGTGAATAGAGAACCCGAAGGGACCCCAAACAAGCCTCTTAGCATTTCGTCACACATCCTTAGTTGTGGAAGCATACAAAAGACATATACAAATAGAAGCAAGGGCAACAAGACTAAGGGTGGAAAATTTGCATAATTATCGAAGTCAAAAGTCAAGAGTCAAGCTCATCCATAGCACATACCTTATCCAACATAAACCTCTAAAACATAGAAAGAGCAGGGACCAAGACAAGCTACGGGGCTAACCATCATAGTCAAATGTAACATAAGATAGTATGTCGAATCATAGATAATAAGGAAAGACATAAATCAAAGTCCCCGAAATGGAGAACTCACCAACAACTTGGAATAACACCATCTAGCCACGCAGGGGAGGAGGAGGATGATCAACTCTGGTACAGGTTCCTACATGGTAATATCATGTAGATAAAAGTATGTGTTAGTATATTTGAATGTACTAAGTATGTCGAATGCAATGCAACAATAAACAAGCTTCATAATCGAAATGCATACATTAGACAATAGTACCAAGCTAGAATTCCCAACTTTGGATGGGAGATGTCGTTCACACCTGGACACCCTGGTGGCAACGTACTACACCCCCCGCATGGTTGATATCATCCACACCTGGACACCCTGGTGGCAAGGTACTACACCCCTCACATGGTTGATGTTGTTCACACCCGAATACCCTGGTGGCAAGGTACTACACCCCTTACATAGTTGATGGTGTTCACACTCGGACACCCTGGTGGCAAGGTACTCACCCCTCACATAGTCGTCTGGGTACTGATGCCCCCCAGACCATACATAGTCTAATACAACACATTATATAATAAACATACATATATATCATGTCCATAAGCTCATTTCATCATTAAAACATCATACAAATCATATCTCAGGCTTTGAACCTTTAATTCCTCAAGAAAACATAACTGGACATTTTATCAAACACTTTAGGGATGTGTAATGGGGTAAACGAGAAAATATAACATTTTAGTGGTAAATATAACCGAACATTTTGTTAAACACTTTGGGGGTGTGTAATGGGGATAAAAGAGCATGCAATTTGGAGATGAAATCATGTAGAAATATTAGTGGTAAAATGTTTAATCAATACTTTGCAACACCCCCAAGATATTCACATCAAAACCCCTCATCAATTCCAATATTAGATCCAAGATTTGGAGCCTAAAACATGCTTAAACAACCATAAATTCATGTATTAAAATCACTGTGCATTAAATTTCTCAATATTCAACATCCACATGTAAAATCAACTTTAAATCATGCATTATTAAGTAAAAAAGGGTTTAGGCACCATGGGTGGAAGAACCCAATGGTTTCTGTGCAGTAAGTTTCTCAATATACAAGACCCACATGTAAAATCAACTTTAAATCATGCATTATTAAGTAAAAAAGGGTTTAGGCACCATGGGTGGAAGAACCCAATGGTTCAACGCCACATGCCATAGCTTTTGTGAAGTTCTTAAAGAACTCTTTAATGGAGATTTGAAGCTTGGGTGAGATCCTTCAAGAAATCCTTGAGATTGGCCTTGAGTTTGGGGCTTGAATTTAGGGTTATAAATGAGTCTCTGTGTTTGAGGAAATATTAGGGAATGTTTTGGGGTGATATGAGGGTCAAATAAGGCTAAGTATAGGTGAAAATACATTTGGGAAAACTTAGGGTCAACACTTAGAAAAATCTGGATGAATTAGGAAAAGACAGTGCAGTAAAATAACCTCTTCGCGACGCAGAGAGATCGCAAATCGTCTCTAGAAATTGCAATAAGTGCAAATTTCATAATTTGATTCCTTTGCTTTATATTTGAGATTAGACCCTTATCACCCTAATTTGGACACCTTGAACAAGAATATGAAGTCAAATTTTTGAAATTCCAAATGGATATTTAGGTATATGGAAAACAAGTTTTTGGTTACTTTTGAGGCATGTTTTCGAGAACTTTTTGGGGTCGTTTCAATATCTCTCCCTTGGGAATATTCATCCCCAAATGTAGAAAAGACATACAAGGCAAGAATAATCACGAACAAATCAGCCCTAATATGAATTCAAAATTACGTTCAAAATGTCACTTTCAAAATCCCATTATAAGTGTGAAATCATCATAAATTGCCAACTTAAACTTGAATGCACATGAATGACATAGGGCTAAAATATAAGACTTGATAGCATATAGGGACTTAAAATAAGTATCTTAGGCTTGAGTGGAGTGGAAGAGATAAGGTTATTGCTTTTGCATGTCCGCTTCGGCCTCCCAAGTTGCACTCTCGACTTGTTGCTTCCTTCAAAGGACCTTACCGGATGCCACCTCTTTGTTCCTTCAATCTCTTTACTTGCCTATCCAAGATCTGAACCTGAACTTCCTCATATGTCAAGTTATCCTCAACAATACCCACAATATCAAGAGGCACAATGATATTAGGATCACCAACATACTTTCAACATAGAAAAATGGAATACCGGATGGACCAAATTCCTCTCATTAGGCAACCTCAACTCATAAGGTACCTTAGCAATCTTCTTTACCACCTCATAATGAATAACATACCCAGGACTCAATTTCCCTTTCTTACCAAAATGAACCACACCTTTCATTGGAGAAACCTTCAAATAGACTCAATCACCCAATTAGAATTCTAGGTCTCTTCTTCTTACATCGGCATAGGATTTTTGACGACTTTGGGCTGTCCTCAACCCTTGACTAATCATCTTAACAATCTCAAGAGCATCCATAACCAAATTCGGCCACAACAAGGCCACCTCTCCAACCTCAAACCAAGTCACCAGCGATCTACAACGTCTCCCATAAAGAGCTTCAAAAGAAGCCATACCGATGCTAGAGTGATAGCTATTGTTGTAGGCAAACTCAATCAATTGAAGATGGTAATCCCAACTACCTTTAAGCTCTAATACATAAGCCATAAGCATATCCTCAAGTTTTTGAATTGTCCTCTCAGCTTGGCCATCCGTTTAAGGGTGGAAGGCCGTACTAAAGTAAACTTTGGTGCCAAGACCCCTTTGAAAAGATCTCCAAAAGTGTGAAGTAAATTGTGTACCACAATCTGATATAATGGATAAGGGAACCCCATGCAACCTCACTAACTCATGGATGTACAACCTTGCATACTCTTCAGCCCTATATGTAGTCTTGACAGGGAGAAAGTGAGCCGATTTCATCATCCTATCAACCACAACCCATATGGAATCAAAACCCTTTCTAGTCTTGGGACACCCAACCACAAAATCCATATTAACTATCTCCCACTTGCAAGTAGGAATCTCTATGTCTTGGGTTAGGCCACCTAGAATTTAATGTTCGACTTTGACTTATTGGCAACTATGGAAACTAGAAACAAATTTAGCAATGTCCTTCTTCATGCCTTCCCACCAATACACAACCCTCAAGTCTTTATACATTTTGGTGGAACTGGGTGGATCGAATAAGAGGAATTACAGGCTTCATAAAAAATTCTCTCTCTCAAGCCATCAACACATGGAACACACGACCTACCTTGGTATCTAAAGGCCCCATCTCCCCCTTGTGAGAAAACCTCTATCTTGCCTTCTTTCACCAAGGCCTTCAACTCAAGCAAGGAGGAGTCTAGATCTTGTATTGCTATCACCTCATCAACCAAAGAATATTTAGAACCATCAACCACAACAACACCGTCACCCACATCTTCCAACCTTACCCCCAATCTAGCCAACCTATACACCTCCCTAGCCATCGCCCTTTCACCATCATCCAGATGAGCTAGGCTACCTATGGACACCCGATGCAAAGCATCCGCCACAATATTTGCCTTACCCGGTGATAATGCATATCATGTCATAGTCCTTAAAGAGTTCTAGTCATCTTCTTTGTCTCAAGTTAAGATCCTTTTGAGTGAAGACATATTGAAGGCTCATATGATCGGTGAAGACATCAACATGCACCTATACAAATAATGATGCCAAATCTTTAATGCAAATACCATAATAGTCAATTCAAGATCATGGGTAGGGTAGTTCTTTTCATGATCTAACCATTTTGCATTTGTAAATAACCCAAACCAACTCTAGATGTACCACAATACACAACAAATCCCTCAAGCCCATTTGGAAATGAAAATATAGGAGCGAACACAAGTCTATCCTTCAATGTTTGGAAAATTTTCTCACATTCATCGATCCACACAAACATAACCTTCTTTTGAGTCAATTTTGTCATAGTTGAAGCAATGGAGGAGAGCCCATCCACAAACATTCAATAGTAACCCACAAGGCGCAACAAGCTCCTAATGTCCGATAGGGTTAATAGTCTAGGCCAATTCCTAATCACATCAGTTTTCTTAGGATCCACTTTTCTACCATCCCCAGACACTATATGACCCAAAATGCAACCTCTTTCAACCAAAATTCACACTTTTCATATTAGCATACAATCTTTCCTCCCTCTATCTTTGCAACACAACCATCAAATGATCTATATGCTCGTCCCTACTATGTGAATATATCAAAATATCATCAATGAAGACCACAACAAAGGAATCAAGGTAGGGCTTGAAGACCCTATTCCTTAGGTCCATGAAAATGGTCGACGCATTAGTCAATCCAAAGGACATCACCACAAATTCATAATGCCTATACCTAGTCTGGAAGACCATCTTTGGAATATCACGCTCCCTCACCCTTACTTGATGGTACCCGGACCGAAGATCAATCTTAGTGAAAAAGCTAGTCCCTTGCAATTGGTCAAACAACTCATCAATCCATAGAAGAGGATATCTGTTCTTTATAGTGACCCTATTGAGTTGTCGGTAGTCAATATACATTCTAAGCGACTCATCTTTCTTCTTTCCAAACAAAACCGGTACACCCCATGGTGATTGTCTAGGTCTAATAAATCCCTTCTCTAATAAATCTTTCAATTGCTCCTTTAACTCCTTCAACTCTGTCGGGGCCATACGGTAAGGGGGAATAGAGATAGGTTGGGTGTCAGGAAGGAGATCTACACCAAAATTTATGTCCTTTTTGGGTGGGACACCGCGAAGTTCATTTAGGAACATATCAAGAAACTCATTTACAACCAGAATTGACTCAATAGAAGAGACTTTGGACTCCACATATTTTACTCTCACAAGATGAACAAACACCCCTTGGAAATAAACCTATGGGCTTTAATGCATGAGATAAACCTACCCCTCACTATCACATCATGAATTTCCCACTCAATGATAGGTTCATTTGGAAATTAAAACTTGACCCTACGGGTTGTACAACAGATAGAAGCATGGTATGCATGCAACAAACCCACCCCAAGAATAACATCAAAATCAACCATATCTATTTCAACAAGATCACAAGGTAAGATTTTATGCAAGATGCAAACGGGAAAATTCATATACACCCTCCTAGCAACAATAGATGCACCAACAGGAGTAGACACTTCATATGACTCATGCAATAACAATGACTCAATATGAAACTTTTTATCAACAAAGGGGGTAACAAAGGAAAGGGTGGCACCCAGATCAATTAAAGCATATACATCAAGATAAAAAAATTTCAACATATCGATAATAACATTGGGGACTTCACCATCCCCTTACCGCCCATGTAGAGCATAAAAGCAATTTTGCCTCGGGGCATAACCTTAAGGACCATATCTACTACATGGGACTATAATTACACCCCGAACTTTGCCATGGTTCCTTGGACAATCCATCCTCTTGTGACCAAGCTCCCCATACTCAAAACATGCATTGGAACCCTTCAAACATTGGCCCTTATGATACCTTCCACACTTAGGGCACATATCATTAGGAACCATTGCACCCACACCTTGAGCCTAGGGACGTCATTGGCAAACCCCTTATTTGTAGCATGAGGAGGCCTTTGGCCTTGTTGATATCTAGCACCCTTTCGAAACCCACCCTCAAAATGAGCTCTCTTGGCCTTATGGCCCCTCCTCTTTCTCAGCTTTTGCTCTTCTATTTGCTCGGTATATGTCATCAACTGAGACAAGTCCATGTCACTAATAAGCATTGTAGATCGGCACTCTTCACTTACCAAATCGAAAAATCCCATAACAAACTTATTCATCCTCAATCTAGAATCAGCCACCAAGTAAGGAGCATACCTGGAAAGTTGATTAAATTTAAGGGTATAGTTCTTCACACTCATGCTACCTTTTTTCAAGTTCATAAACTCAGCCAACTTTGCTTTCCCAAGCTCAAGAGGGATGAACCAATTAAGGAAGGCCAATTTAAATTCCTCCCAAAGCATAACATAGCCATTACCCTTCTCACCATTCCATTGATCAAACCAAATTTGGGTCACCCCTTGAGTTGGTACACTGCCAACTCTACCTTCTCATTTGGTCTAAAACCCATGATCGACAAGATTTTGTAGATTTCATCAATAAACTCTTGTGGATCTTCATCCACCTTGGACCCATGGAAAACCAGAGGATTCATTCTCATGAAGTCCCTTACCCTAACTCATGAGGTAGTAGCATGAGGGGTTTAGGCCCCTTGTTCGACTAGCCACTACTTGGGCAAGTATTGTAAGAGCATCTCGGAGGGAGCTCACCATTGGTAGGTTGCTCCTCAAGAGTTTGGACATGTTATGCTCTAGTATTCAGCATGATCTAGCATAGTAAAGAATAATCATTAGGGGGAATACTTATCACAACTCTATAGCACGACTTAGGACATGAAGAAGGGAAATATTTCTTAAAATGCCTCATAGCCTCCTATTAATAGTCATGACACGCTTTACAATCATGAATAGGACTCTAATTGACGCAATGTGTTGGACTAAGCTTCCCATTCATAGTCATGGCTTGCTTCATAAACATTAATATGACTCTAATCGATGCGGTGTGTTGGTCTTCAAGGATCTATCAATTTAGTGCTCTGATACCATCTAGCCACATGGGGGAGGAGGAGGATGATCAACTCAGGCACTGGTTCCTACATGATAATATCATGTAGGCAAGAGTATGCATTAGTACGTTTGAATGTACTAAGTATGTGGGATGCAATGCAATGCATACATTAGACAATAGACATAGTATAGCAAAATGACATGTATGATCGATGCATAAGTAAAACATGCTAGGATAAATTATGCTTATATAAGATATCATATGTGTAGAAGAGACCAAGCTAGAATTCCCAACTTTGGATGGGATATGCCGTTTATACCTGTACACTCTAGTGGCAAGGTACTACACCCCTCACATGGTTGATATCGTTCGCACCCGGACATCCTGGTGGCAAGGTACTACACCTCTCACATGGTTGATATCGTTCACACCTAAACACCCTGGTGGTAAGGTACTACACCTCGTTCACAACTGAATACCTTGGTGGCAAGGTAATACACACCTTATATGGTTGATGTCGTTCACACCCGGATACCCTGGTGGCAAGGTACTCACCCCTCACATGGTCGTCCGGGCACATATGACCCCCGGACTGGACATGGTCTAATACACACATTATATAATAAAAATACATATATATCATGTCCATAAGCTTATTTTATCATTAAAACATCATACATATTATATCTCATGCTTTGGACCTTCAATTCCTTAAGAAAACATAATCAGACATCTTATCAAACACTTTGGGGGTGTGTAATGAGGGTAAAAGAGCATGCAATTTAGAGATGAAATCATGCAAGAAAATTAGTTGTAAAACCTATTATCAATACTTTGCAACACCCCCAATAGATTCACATTAAAACCCCTCATCAATTCCAACATTAGATCCAAGATTTGTAGCCCAAAACATATTTTTACAACCATATATTCATGTATTAAAATCACTGTGCAGTAAATTTCTCAATATTCAAGACCCATATGTAAAATCAACTTTAAATCATGAATTATTAAGTAAAATAAGGTTTAGGCACCATGGGTGGAAGGACTTAATGGTTCAACACCATCTTGAGAGGGTTAAAGATGTAGAGTCCAAAGTCCCTTCCACTGAGTCAATTCTATTGTAAATGAGTTTCTTAATGTCTTCCAAAATGACCTTCTCGGTGTACCTCTCGAAAAGAAGATAGATTTTGGCATAGATCTCTTTCTTGATACTCAACCTATCTATATTCCCGTTTACCATATGGCCCCGATGGAGTTGAAGGAGTTAAAACAACAATTGAAAGATTTAATGGAGAAGGGATTTATTAGACCTAGTCAATCACCTTTGGGTGCATCGGTATTGTTTGTAAAGAAGAAGGATGGGTCACTTAGAATATGTATTGACTACTGGCAACTCAATAGGGTCACTATAAAGAATAGATATCCTCTTCTAAGAATGAATGACTTGTTTGACCAATTGCAAGGGGCTAGCTTTTTCTCTAAGATTGATCTTCGGTTCGTGTACCATCAAGTGAGGGTAAGGGAGTGTAACATTCCCAAGATGTCTTTCTCGACTAGGTATGTGCATTATGAGTTTGTTGTGATGTTATTTGGGTTGACCAATGCACTGGCTATCATCATGGACCTAACGAATAGGGTCTTCAAATCCTACCTAGATTCATTTGTTTTAGCCTTTATTGATGATATTTTAATCTATTCACATAGTAGGGAGGAGCATATAGGTCATTTGACAAGTATGAATTTGGGTTGAAGGAGGTTGCATTCTTAGGTCATGTGATGTCAACGGATGGTATAAAAATGGATCCTAAGAAAATCGATGTGATTAGAAATTGGCCTAGACTATTAACCCCGTCGGATATTAGGAGCTTCTTGGGTCTTGCGGGTTACTATAGAAGATTTATGAATGGATTCTCCTCCATTGCTTCCTCTATGACAAAATTGACTCAAAAAAAGGCTTAAACTCTAAGAGAAGGTAAAGAAACAAATCTGTAATTTGGGCAGCAAAGGCCCAACGGTTTAGAGGTCCATTTTGTCCCAATGGTCTAATACACA
>DF357739.1:57031-88511 GCA_000787875.1 Solanum virginianum
CAGATTATACAGATGTTACAGTAAAGGTAAAGTGATGTAAAGAATGTAAAGTACATGATCCCACAGTATAAACAAAGGTGGTCTCTTATCATACATCAGTGCAAAATTTTATTTGAGTTGTTATTTCATATACAGTGTTTTCTGCCTTACACATTCAGTACATTATCTCGTACTGACGTCCCTTATGGGGGACCTGCATTTCATGCTGCAGGAACAGGTGCTAGTAGATCTCTCCAGTAGGAGTACAGGATATCCCGTAGTGGTCACCAAGCTCCAGGTTGCTTCGGGGCTTTGCATGTCTAGAGTTTATATTTTTGTATTGTACAGTTAGTTGAGGCAGGGCCTGTCCCGACCCTTATCAAACACTTGTCATTATTTATAGGCTTTGTAGACTGTGTAAATTAAAGTGTGGACATATTTTGTACTTCATATAGCGTGGCCCCAATGGCCTAGTCATATGCTTTTCCTTTTGGCTTGTCAGTGCTATTTACTTTTTAAAGGCATACTAAAGGTAGAATTCATTATATTGCATATAGAAAGGGCGTAGATATAGTTGGTTCTCCCGGGCCTTATCAGCAACGGGTGCCAGTCCGCCTTAATAGGATTTGGGGCATGACAGAAGTGATAGGTATCGTTGGTTCTCCCAGGTCTTATTAGCAATAGGTGCCAGTCCACCTTATCGGGATTTGGGGTGTGACAGTCTTGGTATAAAAGTTCACCTTAGTATGGCCTTCTACCCTAAAACGGATGGCCAAGCCGAAAGAACTATTCAAATCCTTAAAGATATGCTTAGGACATATGTATTGGAGTTGAGGGGTAATTGGGATGACCATCTTCCTCTGATTGAGTTTGTTTACAATAACAGCTATCACTCTAGAATCGCTACGGCTCCTTTTCAGGCTCTTTATGGGAGACGTTGTAGATCACCGGTTGGTTGGTTTGATGTTAGAGAGGTTATTTTGTTGGGACCAGATCTGGTCGTGGATTTCTCAATGTTTTGTTAGTTTTTCAAACAGCTTCAATTGACCTTAAGGCTTCTTTGGCAAGTCCTAAATGTGAAGTTAAAGGTAAGCAAGTTTACTCATGTGTTTGGTATGGTTTCCATATGAAAAACAAGAGAGTATGTTGGTTGTATTGATGCTGAAATTTCTGGACGTGGGTTTATTTTAAAGTATTATCTCCGATGAAGGGTGTGGTTGATTTTGTTAAAAAAGGGAAGTTGGGTCCAAGATATGTTAGTCCATATGAGGTGATAAAGAGGGTTGGCAAGGTAAGTTTGGAGTTGAAGTTTCCTAATGAAATAAATTTGGTCCATCCGATGTTCCATTTCTTGATGTTGAGGAAATATGTTGGTTATCCTAATGACATTTTACCTCTTGATGTTGTGGGTTTTGTTGAGGATAAGTTGACTTATGAGGAGGTTCTAGTTTATATCTATGATAGGAAAATGAAGAGATTGAGTAACAAAGAGGTGGTATCCGTTACGGTCCTTTGGAGGAACCAACAAGTCAAAAGTGCTACATGGGAGGCCGAAGTGGATATGCAAAAATAGTATGCTTATCTTTTCCACTGTACTCAAGCCTAAGGTACTAATTCTAATTGCCCTATGTGATTTAAAGTCATATATTTCAGCCCCTATTACATTTATATGCATTCATGTTTATGTTGACAAACTTATGATGATTTTTTACACTTATGTTGAGATTTTGAAAATTGTGTTTTAAATGTAATGTTATATTCTTGTTGAGGCTGATTTGTTTATGATCACTCTTGTATTTTACGTGTCTTTTACATTTGGGACAAATATTCCCAAAGGGGAGATATTGAAATGACACCAAAAAGTGCAAGAAAGTATGCCTTGGAATATCTAGAATTTTAAATTCCATATATCTGAAAATTCATGCGTGATATCAAAAATTCAATTGAATATTCTTTTTCAGGGGTTCAAAATTATGGAGAAAAGGGTGTAATGCAAATTTAAGAGTGAAATGTTAGCAATTATAAATTTTCAAAGTGTGAATTCCATAGAGGAATCCACGTTGCTTCCGCGATGTGCCTCTATGTAAAATGGTGCCTGTTTTTTAAGTTCAGTCCAAGACTTCTAAGTCTTGGGCCTAAGTGTTCCCTAACATGTTTTTACCTATACTTAGCCATATTTCACTCTCATATCATCCTAAACATTCCCCAATATCCTCTGAAACACTTAGCCATATTTTCACACCTAAAATTCAAGTCTCATACCCTCATCCAGAACTAAGGATTTCCTTCAAGGTTCTTCTTCAAGCTTCAAGTCTTCATCTCCAATCTTCGCCAAGCTCATCTCCTAGTTAAGGTATGTGGGTTACTTTTATGTGTTCCTTTTACCCATGATACCCAAGCCTCGTTTTACTCAAATTACATGATTAAAAGTTGATTTGTAAATGGGTCTTCCTTATTATGAAATTCGCTGCACACTATGTTAAATCTATGTGAAATTGTGACTGTTTTACTATGTTTTCAGCTATAAATGTTTGATCTACTGTAAGATTTGAGGAGGGATTTTGATGTATGTTGCTTGAGGGTGTTGCAAGGTTTTCATTGATGGCTTTACAAAGGATTTTCTTGCATGCTTTTATCTCTATATTTCATGGTTTTATGCTAGCAATACACATCCTCTTAAGTTTTTGATAAAATATCCAGATGTGGTTTCTTGTGGAATTGAGGGTCTAAAACATGAGATATGATATGAATGACTATATGATAATGAAAAGAAATTGTGTATAAGATATATTCTATATAAAGTGTTGCATTAGACCATGCCTGATCCGAGTAACCTAGTTGAGGGGTTATTATTCTAAATACTAAGGTGATGGGTGCGATCATCACTAACCTTGATAGAGAGTTTGTACCTCACACACTAGGGTAATGGGTGGTATCATTACTAACCTTGATGAAGGATTTGTACCTCACACACCAGGGTGATGGGTGCATCTTCACTAACCTACCAAGGGGTTTGTACTTTAAAAATCTGGCTTAGTCTCTTCTACACATATGATATCCTATATGAGCATGAGTTATTTAACCATGTTTTACTTATGCATTGATATAGGATATCACCAAGGGGTTTGTACTTTAAAAATCTGGCTTAGTCTCTTCTACACATATGATATCCTATATGAGCATGAGTTATTTAACCATGTTTTACTTATGCATTGATCGTACATTCCATATTGTTAAATTATGCCTATTGCCTATTGTTATACATTTTAATTAAGGTGCCTATCTCTTGTTGCATTAAATCCTACATACTTAGTATATTCAAACGTACTAACACATACTCTTGCCTACATGATATCACCATGTAGGAACCGATGCCCAAGTTGATTATCCTCCTCTACATGGCTAGTTCGGTGCTATTCAAGCTAGTTGGTGAGTCCTCTACTTTGGGGACCTAGTCTATGTTTCTTCTATTATGTATTGAGACATTCATCCTCCTCCTCCATGTTGTAAGTTCAGTACTACTTAAGCTAGTTGGTGAGTCCTCCACTTTGGGGACCTTAGTCTATGTTTCTCTTATTATCTATTGAGATACTCTTCGTTTTTTTTTCTATTATGACTATGAGGGTGAGCCCGGTTGCTTTGTCTTGGCCCCCACTCTATCTATATATTAGAGGTGTTTGTTGGACGTGTTATTTATCTATGATATGATCTTGACCCTTTGCTTATTGTTTATGATGTTATGCGAGTTTTCCCCTTAGACCCTTCGCCCTATTCTTACTGTTTTATGTCTCTCATATGCTTCCATGACCAATGGTGTGTAATGACAAGTTAAGAGGGTTGTTTGGGGTTCCCTATTGGTTCCCCATTCGTCGTGTCATGTCTAGGCCCTAGGCTTGAATCGTGATAGACTCTTTATGTGTTGGGTTAGGCTACCTAACCTTTGGTGTTCGACTTTGACTTGTTGGCAGCTATGACAATCGGATACAAAGTTGGTAATGTCTTTCTTCATACCTCCTCACCAAAACAAATCCCTCAAATCTCTATATATCTTGGTAGAATCGGGGTGAATAGAATAGGAAGAATTATGAGCCTCATTAAAAATCTTCTCTCTCAAGCCATCAACACTAGGCATACACAACCTACCTTGGTACCTAGGGTACCATCTCCCCCTTGGGAGAAAACCTCCACCTTGCCATCTCTCACCAAGACCCTCAATTCTAACAAGAAAGGGTCAAGATCTTGCCATGCATTTACCTCATCAACCAAGGAAGATTTTGAACAATCAACAACCACAATACCACCATGATCAACCTCTTTCTAACATAACCCATAATCTACCCAACCGATGAACCTCCCCAGCCACCTCTTTGCCCCCATCATCAACATGAGCTAGGCTGCCAATAGACAACCTACTCAAAGCATCGACCATAACATTAGCCTTACCGAGGTGATAATACACACTCATATTGTAGTCCTTAAGAAGCTTCTAATATCCAATAGTATTAAAGGTCTAGGCCAATTTGTAATCACCTCTATTTCCTTATGATCCAACTTAATACCATGCCCCACACCAGATGACCCAGAAAGGCAACCTTTTTCAACCAAAATTCAAACTTCTCATACTTGGCATATAATTTCTCTTCCCTCAATCTTTAAAGCACCACCCTAAAATGACTGATGTTCTCCTCCTTACTATAAAAGTAGATCAAGATATCAATAATGAAAACCACAACAAACAAATCAAGGTAGGGATTAGAGACCCTATTCATAAGATCCATAAAGATGGTCAGTGCATTGGTAAACCCAAAACATATAACTACAAATTCATAATGCCCATACCTAGTCAAAAAAGTCATCTTAGGAATTTTACACTCCCTCACCTTCACTTGATGATACCTGGACTGAAGATCAATCTTAGAGAAGTGACTAGCCCCTTGAAGTTGGTCAAAAAAATCATCAATCCTTGGGAGAGGGTACTTATTCTTTATGGTGACCTTATTAAGTTGCCGGTAGTCAATACATATTCTAAGAGAACCATCCTTCTTCTTCACAAATAACACTAGTGTACCCCAAGGTGATTGGCTAGGCCTAATAAAACCCTTCTCCAACAAGTCTTTTAATTGCTCCTTCAACTCCATCAGGGCCATATGGTAAGGAGGAATAGAAATAGGTTGAGTGTCCGGAAGGAGATTTATGCCAAAAGTTTATTTCCCTTTTGGGAGGAACATCAGGAAAGACGTCAAGAAACTCATTAATATCATGACTTTCCACTCAAGGACAGGTTCATTTGGAAATTTGGATTTAACCCTACGGGTTCTATAATCAATAGAGACATAATTGACAAACCTTCTATTAGGAGCAAGAGAAGACCCTTAGCCTTGATGAAGCTGGCCACCTTTGGGACCTTTGAACTTACCATCAAAATGGGTCCTCTTGGCCTTAATGAAATCGGCCACCTTCGGGCACTTTTTAGGGTTGTTTCAGGCATGTGTGTTGATTATATGTATCCTTTCATCCATAAAGTTCCCTATTATGTACTTTTACCTTTTCTTTAAGTTGATCAATTTAAAGTGCATGTTTATGATTATTTCATGATCTTTATATTACTATATGGTACTCATGAAGTTCAATGACTAGTTTTCTAAGTAAATATATGCATATTTGAAATATGATGTTGATTCCATGATGAATTTTGATACGATCAAGGTTGAGTGATTTTGATGTTCCTTTTAAAAGAAATTTCCTATGACTTATGTAACTTATTATTATTATATGCTAAAACTAAGCCAAACTTGTTTTTAATGAAAGTTTTCCATGATCTATATATGATTATGATTAGGGCAATTATGAAGAGCTTCAAAGTTAAGTTTACCAAAGATATATGTTTGATGTTAATTTCCCTAAAAGATGTTTAAGAAGATCCTTAAGTTTGAGCTACTCCTATAATTTCTACTTATGATTCTATATGTTTTAAAGATTATGTGGGATGATAACTTAGTACCGAGAGGACTAGAGATTCAGACTCATCGTGTTAGTTGAGACATGATCCCTTGAAGCCAAATCTTAATGTCTCTAACTATGTGGCACTATAAGAGCCTTATAGGCTAGGCTAGTAGATTCGTATAGGCCCAAAAGTTATGAAAGATGCAATTGCAAAGTTACTATATTTTGGATGTCTACTTAGATAAATAGATTTCCCTTTCTCCAATGGAAGGAGTGCATTGGCCTTTTCCCAATGGAAGGAGTTCATTGGATTTCATGCAGTAGCTCACACGATTTTACTATTGGTTAGGTCCATTCCCACAAGCTTTGTGCTCTTATGGTATGTCTTCATTTTTTGTGATTTCTTATGCATTGCCTCATATTGATCTGAGCCATATTCCTTGTGCATGTTTAAGCTTATTTCATGACTCTTTAATCTTATGTATACCTATAAATTCTGTTTAATTATGATGGAATTATAATTTTATTCGTGCATTACATCTCACATACTTAGTACATTCAAACGTGCTAATGCATATTTTGCATGCATGATTTAACCATGTAGGGATAATTATTTCTCTATCAGGTCGTGGCTAGTCATTAGTGGTCAAGACTATCTTGTTGTTGTGGTGAGTCCTTAGTACAGTATTCTATGCATTTTCCACTCTATTTTGTTTTAGATGATGTATTTATGCCCCTTTTGAGCCTCTACATTTTATGTTGACTGTTTATGGAGTTCTTTCTATTTGATAGAAACCGACTATGTTCGGTTCTATGCGTTATGTATTGGTTGTATGCTTATCAAAGAAGTGATATTATTTTTTTTACCATTGCTTTTTAATGTTGTTTCATTGCATAAAAATGGCCCATAGTCCTTTCCTCTCTTGTATTTTGCAAAAATTTTAGTTTAGTGCCTATGAATGCTTAGGATGCTTATATTGCTGAAATGCCCCAAAAATTTGCTTCGGAATGCCCATAATCATAATTTTCATATATCTCAAAATTAATGCGTGATATCAAAAATTAAACGTCATATTCTTTATCAGGGGGCAAAATTGAGTAGGAAATGTGTATAACTTGGATTTTAAAGGACCCATAGTAAAAAATAATTTTCTTTAATTTTGAATTTCTAGAGAGCATATGCGCCCTGGCCGTGATGCGTCAGGGGCGTGAAGCAATTATTTCTTCCTTCGCGTTTGATCCACGTCGCGGACTGAACGCGGACTATTACAATATTTTCCTTAGTTTTTTGTATGCACCCAAGGGCATTGGGGTTATAGCCCCATGCCCGCTTAAGCATGAAATCACCCATACTTAGTCATTGTTCAACTCTATAACTCACAAAACCCTCTTTTCAATACCTCTAAGACTCTATCAATTCTCTCATTCAAATTTAAGAATCTCAAGCTCAACTTTGGAACTCAAGGATTTCATTTCAGTCTCACCTCTAAGAATTCACCCATGGAGCCCAACGTTCTCTTTTTTTGAAAATTGCATGTTTTCAAGTTGTATTACCTATGGGTATCTTTTATCATGAATTATGAGTATAAATTATGTTGGATTTTTATGAAATATTTATTGATTATGCATGACTATCTATTTCAAACATATACCATGAATTGATCTTGTCCATTCAGAAAATGCATGTTTTGAGCTATGAAACTATGAACTATTATGAGCTTCTGTGATTGATTTTAAGGTACCCTACATAAGGGTTTTACTAAATATTTGTGGGTTGATTTGCACTGAGTTTACTCATCTTATTTCACTCTAGAATTGTATGATTTTGAACAAATATTCTGAACCCATCATGTGTTTGATAAAATGTCAAGTAAAGAATTTTCAAGTTATTAATGATCAATTACATGATTTACAAGTCAAGTGACTTCATGATGATTAAGGGCTCTTAAGTATGTATTTAATTCATGAAAGTATCTACCATTTTACAAGTATAATGTTAAGCCCTATTTCAAGTTTTTTACCTTTTATGAACCATTCATATTAAAGTAAGGGTTCATGTATGATTATGATCTACTCTCATGTTCAAGTTAGGCTCACTATTAAAGGTCAAACATATTTAAAGAGCTACTTATGTCATGTTTCCGTGTTTCTTACAAGTTATACAAGTTATGATTATTTCAATTATTATGTGGGATTTGACTTAGAACCGATTGAGGCTTAAGATGGGGGCTCGACTCAAGGGGTCCTTATATAAAGTCTTTAGTCTCTAAACTATGTGCCACCATAGGATTATGATTATTAACCTTTCTATACTAGTGAATCCATCTAGTTCATGTTATCATGTTTGGTTTGCCTTTGTAAGTAGACCACACTTCGCCGGGTGGTGTCATGCCGGATTACCTGAACCGATGGAGTGTCAGGCCTTGAAGTCCAAGTTGTAGCTGCTTGGTCTATGTTGATTGAGGTCACTTCCCACATATGTATGCTATATATATAGTTCAAGATGAATGATTTACAAGCATGTCTTTTTATGAGCATTGATCATGTATGCCATATTGAGATTATGTAACTATTATTATGATTATGCATTTTGACTATATTCGCTTATGTCTTGTTGCATTCTATCCCTCATACTTGATATATTCAAACGTACTAACGCATACACTATGCCTACATGATAATATCATGTAGGGGCTGGAGCTCCTTTCGATCATCCTCCACGTGGCCAGTTCTGTACTTTGGAGATAAGTATTGGTAAGTCCTCAAGTTCGAGGACACTATCTATATTACTCTTGCTATTTTGAGACTTCTTTATGTTAAATCCTTGTTATTGTGAGGATGAGCCTGGAAAGTGTCTTGGCCCCCACTCCACTCCATGTTAGAGGTGTTGTTAGTTATTATGATGTACTTATGCTATGAGCTTGACTCTTTTATGCTTTTATAAATATCAAGATTTCCCTTAGTCCTACTTCCCTTTTTATTATATCTCTTATTGTTGTTTACTTTACTTCTTTGACTAAGGATGTGTAATTGATATGCTAAGATTCTTGTTTGGGGTCCCTTCGGGTTCCCATTCACAGTGTCATATGTAGGCCCTAGGCTTGGGTCGTGACAATTGCTTGGGCGAGGTGCCTCTAGGTATCTCATTCATCGTGTGACGACTAGGCAACTAGGTCTGGTCATTACAAATGAGGTCCATAAATATTAAAAATATATTAGTCAACCCAATAGATATCACCAACAATTTAAGGTGCTCGTATATGGTCTATAAGGTTGTCTTAGAAATATCTTCAGCCTTCTTTCTCATCTGATGATAACCTGATCTTAAGTCAATTTTAGAAAAGTAAGTAGCACCCTGTAGTTAATCGAAGAGATCATCAATATGTGGCAATAAGCATTTATTCTTAATTATTAGCTTCAGCTACTTGTAGTCAGTACATATTCTTATCATGCCTTCTTTTTCGTTCATAAATAACACAGGTGCACCCTAAGATGCTACACTAGGCCTAATGAATTCCTTATCATGTATCTCTTTGAATTGATCCTTCAATTCTATTAACTCAGTTGGAGCTATATGATATGTAGGAATAGAGATAGGTTGAGTCCCTTGAACTAAATTACTACTGCTCAAACTATACCTCATACATGCCTGAGGTATAGCTAATCGTCATACACTATAAATATAACCAAAAGGTTAGGGTCGAATCCACATGCAATGTGTAACACAAAATCAAGCAAAGAAGTAAAATGTTGAACAAAATAATTGTAAGTTGATTACAGAAAAAAATAATATATTTTTAACTGTGAATTCCTTAAAGGTAGACTGGAACTGCTAGTAATGATAATTATGCATCAATCATTATGTTGTTCACATGAATTTTGTCAAATCTCATGCACACAAGTTAGCAAAACATTCTACCACCTTAGCTAACTAAATTCTTTCGAACATTAGCCCATATAAAGAATTAGACTCCGGCTATCATGGATTTCTTTCACTCTAATATTCAATCTCAAGCAATAATTAAAGATCTATAGTAAGTCTAAATTTGCAACATTAGATGGTGAAAGAATACAAGATGGAATATGTGACATATCAAAATAACCATAAATCAAATAATTAACCAATATGTACTATCTCAATATTGATTACATAGCACACCCCCAAGTAAAGAGGGTTTTAGCCTATCATCATGAAAAACAAATAGAAATTACCCTGATTATCATCCATAACAACTAGAAATCTAAAGTAGAAATTAAGAAGATGAAATCTCAATTTTTGTTCAAATCTTGGCTTGCAAGTACAAAAATGAAAGCTATAAGTTGAAGGTTCTATTCTCAGAGTAAAAATTTAAAATATGTAAGTAAAAGTGTAGTTAATTCTTATGCAAAAATCTATTTATAGTCCTTGCAATCTTTCTCTCAAAAACACCCCTCGCTTTCATTTGGCAAAGTAAGTGTTTGGTTTGCCTTTGTAAGTAGACCACACGCTTTCATTTGGCAAAGTAAGTTAGGATCGCCAACCTCACTAGGTGATGTGCCAAGTGGATATCTCATCGGTTATATGACCTTTTTGAACTTGGATTTTCTTCAACCTGTACTATAATCTTTGGTGATGTTCTTTCAATTCACATGCTTAATTTGGTTATACTCCGTGTACTCTTCCTTGTCATTGAGTTGATAAATTAAATTTAATATTTGATGTCAGGCATCTGTGACTTTTGGCAATCAGTAAAGCTTGTCTATTATACTCGGCAAACTACCAAATTAGAACTTCATTGCTGATCTGACCTTATCATTGGGGTTGGAAGATATATGACATGAAATGATCCTGATCTTCACTTGACGATGTGCCGAAAGAGTTTAGGAGCTCAATTTCATTGCCCTTTACACCTTTTATAGAATTTTAAATTCCTTTTCATTCTTTCATCCTCAATGTATCCTTAGCAATCAAACATTGTAGTTTAAACACAAAAGGATAAGATTTTATACATAAGCACACATTACAAACGCTATTTCATGCAATTTGAGTCAATACTAAATTTCAAGACTCATCAGCACCCCAGTTAGAACTTTTGCTTGTTCTCAAGAAAATCAAATACTAATCAATTAAATTAACAATGGTTACAAAATAGTGTATATTGAGAGTAATATGCAAGTGAAATTATCAGTCACTTCCAAAGCTTTTGTTATCCAATTATGCAATTAAAGGCTTCAAGTAATGATTAACTATAACACCTCTCAAAATGCTTTTGAATGCATGTAAGAAAGAGCCTTGTATAATGCACTATATGTATTCTCTTTGGCAAATCCAATGCCAAATTATTGATCAGTGGGCACAAATGTGTGTAAAAGTAGTCTAGTTTGATTTTTAGGTCAACCATATCAAAAAATAATTTTTGATAAGATTTTGTATTTCCAGAACCATTCATGACTTCTCCGCATCCTATAGAGGCTTCATTTTAGTATAAAATGACCTTAACTCAATTCAAGGTCAAAACAAGGAAAAATTGAACTTTGGACAAAAAATGATCTATGCAAGAACAAGGTTATGTCACACTTATCTTCCAAGAAAATTCAAAATTTTGCGTACAATTTCACATTTAAGTGGGATCATTTGGAACCTTTTCTAACCGCCGCTAAATGAATATGGATGATATTTATGACCAATACACATTTTATAAATACCTTTTAACCCCACAAATAACCTTGTTCTTCAATAATTCATACCTTTCAAAAGTTCTCTCTCTAGAAAATCACTCTTAAAAGCTTTTTTCTCCATCAAGCAAGGACTATATTGAAGACCAAATAAAGCTCTTCATTTCTCTTCAAATTCTAAGGCTACTACCTAAGGTATGTCATTTTCATCCATAGAATCCTTTCTTCTATGGATCTCCTTCAAATTCTCAACTTTTCATCTAATTTCAAGTATGTTAATTTTATGATCACACCTCGGGAGGGTACCCTTGTCGTGGCTTACACTCAAAAATTATTTCTGGTCCCAGAGTGAACCACTTGGCCTGATCACATTGTCAATCATACAATAGAAGACTCAGTTTAGATATTTAGACTACAATCTAGTGGGGTAATCAATGATCAGATGGAATAAATATTTTAAAACAATACTCAATCCAAGTCCAATGTCATGAGACCAGTAAAAAGGACTAGTCAAGAGATAAATACATCATCAAAATCCATCACCATCTAGTCTATGAAACCTCTAATAACTATTTAAGTGGTGCCAATAATATGTCCATGGCTACTTCAAATCAAAATAAAAGGGCTAAATTCAAAACTAACTGATAAATGTGGTATCTTTAGAATGTAGGGGTGGACTCAATGATCAGTTAGATATGAGTGGGCCCTCAATGATGCACTTGTTTATGACCTCTAGTACCTATCTCTGCATCATGAAAAGATTCACACTCAAATATATATCTTTACATGGAATGTATGAGTATATAATATGGCAGAAGAAAACATACATCAATAAAGAATAATATCAAGTCAGACAACCTCAGTCGAAAAGACAAGTACTCAATCAAAGATCTAAAGTAATAATAAAGTTTAGATAATGACTACTTATATATAATCAAATTCAATCATTTAAAGTACTATTAAGACCTATATGGTAATTTCTCTAACTGACAATCATCATCTATGAGCTAGCAACAAAATGACGTCATTTCCATATCTATCCAATTCCTTGCCAGGGTAAAGCATATCATATCAGTGGATCCATAATCAATAATATCAAATACTCTTTTGGTACAACAGGGAAACAACCAATTTTTATGATTCAATCCTCTCCTATGGTGGAACATAGTTATTGATTTTGAGTTGTTATTTATTATCACTCAATTTTGTGCCAAATACTCCTCCCAAGACTCAATATGCTTATGAGACTCTAATCAAACCCTTTAGTGACCCTTTAGTTAACTCATTCAGTTAGGCTCATTAGACATTCATCGAACTCAATTCATCACATCAACTATCAACTTAGTTGTTTGAAAGATTCTTTTGGAAATGTTTCATGACTCATCAAGACTCTTTATCATCCATCATTCAAACTCATAATATTAAGCTACAAAATAGATTTAAAACATTTATAATTTTTATAGACTTTTCAGGCTTAAGTCATACTCATGTATACCTATTCAAGTGCAATATATAAGAAATACAAGAATTCAATTTAAGGTTCATGTAGAAAAATGAAAATAATATATTTGTAAGAACTCAAACTTTGTATGGCCTTAATGGTGCTTGGAATTTGGTTTTGAAAAGTGTTTAACCAAGGTGACATCTTATGGACACCTCCATGAGCCATGTCACATACAACGGGCCATGTGGAGGAGCCCTGAGGTGGCCTTTCACCTTGGGTGTAGAGCGTTGGCCTTAATGTTGGAGTTTAAGACTAACGCTTGCACCACATAGACCCCACACGATCCGTGTAGCAATTTATGGGCCATGTCGTGGTTTTTCTAATATAGCCTTGCCCTTGAACATCATACAGTTTGTATAACCTTTCACGGTCCATATGGACCTCTATGTGTGCATTGGTGTCGAAATTTTCTAAGTATGGAATCACCGTCTCGAAACTTTGTCAATGAGAATGTCATGCCCCAAAGTCCCATTAAGGCGGACTGGCGCCCGTTGCTGATAAGGCTCGGGAGAACCAATCTATACCCATGCACTTTCTATACATATCATAAGGGGTTTTCACATTCAACATGCTTTCAAGAAAGTAGACAGTAATAACAAGCCAAAAGGAAATGCATATGACTAGGTCGTTGGAGCCACGTTGTCTAAAGTACAAAATATGACCAGACTTTAATTTACATAGTCTACAAAGCCTCTAGATAAGGAATAATAACTAATAAGGGTCGGGACAGGACCCGCCTCATGACTAACTATACAATGAAAAAATATAAGCTCTAAACACACAAAGCTCTGAAGCAACCTGGAGCTTGGTAACAGAAGTTGGATATCCTATTCTCCTACTGGGGAAAGCTACTAGCACCTATACCTGCTGGATGAAATGCAAATCCCCTATAAGTAACGTCAGTATAAGATAATGTACTAAATATGTAAGGCAAGAAATATTGTATATGAAGTAAGAACTCAAATGAAATGATGTGCTGGTGTAAGGATAGGAGACCACCTTTAGTTATACTATGGAATCATATAAATAACATGTAATACAAATGATTAGCTGATCAGTGGAAATTTATATAGGGATCGACCCATTCTACACTTTTCCTTTCACCCCTGAGCTACCCCCCATAATGGGATCGGCCCCTGCTAGATGATTCTTCCACCCGTAGGGCTACCACCCATCAATAGGCAACTTAATTTACTTTATCTTTCAATTACTTCTGAGATGATCCTTTTGGTGGTCATAATATTAGAGCTTTAGGACCATAGATATAGGATATGACATGTAAAGAATGATATAAAATGATACCATAATGAAAAGAGTAGGTTACACAAATAATGAAATGCGTAGGAGATGAAACAACTCATGAACTTTAATTAACAACAAGAATCCATGTATCTTGGTACCCAAGTATGTATGCAGATTTGAAGATGACTATATATGGGATCATATGAAGACATGATAGAGTGGAGACATGGTTATTAGTTATGTTGGAGTTGGTAAGTGCCTTTATGTGCCAAGGAGGGATCAATGTTTCATGCCAAATAATACAAAATAAAGTAGCCTTACATACCAACATGGATTAGTTATGTTGGAGTTGGTAAGTGCCTTTATGTGCCAAGGAGGGATCAATGTTTCATGCCAAATAGTATAAAATCAAGTAGCCTTACATACCTCGTTGTATACCTCGCTATTACCTCGAAATAACCTTCCTTTCCTCCAAATATTTATATACAATATAATAGGTGGTAAAACTAGTATTAACAGCCAATAGATACATCTTGAAAGTCTAATCTTATAAAAAACAACACACTAGCAGCAAGCATACAATTATCAGCTCTATCGTATTCTTTCAATCTTTCCGCCTCTAATAATATTTTCTAATGCTCGTTCACATATACATATCATGTGCAACTTGTTTTAGTTCCATAACGAACTCACAACAGCCCACAAGGCACAATATATAACAATTCTATACAACATAGAAATAGGCGGCATAGTGTTACACCCCTTCGCTATATTTCGACGTCGACAATTCCAAACCTGTTCCAACTTTAACCAAGCAGTCCCCACCATATACACACATAATAGTAGTCCTAAAATAGTACAAAAATAGTTCTAAGGTATATGGAGAATGTGAAACAACAATATTTGATTATCAGCTCACAAGTTCCTATTAAGAGCACAATTATGATATCCTACAACTCATTTTTGCGGACTATAAAAATGGTGCAGCATCCTTGTTATATCACTACAAAACTAAACCTTGTTAAACACATAAACTTTACTTCATAATCTAGCCAACAAAGAAGACTAAAGCCTCTTAATAAACAAGAAAAGTTCACAATAATCTTTGGAACACATGCTGTCCAAAATCCCTGCACAAGTGTAACAGTCTATTTTCCTTGTTTTTCATGAAAAACCAAACAAAATACACAAGTATCTTTACTTTCCTTTACCTTCAAGATTTAGGGCCTCTCCAAGAACCCTAAAAGTATTTTGTGGATGCTTGTAAAGTCAAAAAAGAGTTGAGAGAAAACTTGGAAAAACAATATGATTTTTGTTCAATGTTAAGTGACTTGAGTGAGCTATTTATAAGCCCCTTTTAAAGGAGCTCTTGGCCAAATTTCTCTTACATTTTAAGACTTATTTTATCAAGTTAATAATGTAACATTTTTTTTCCAATCACTTGGGCCTTACTGGGTTGCAAATTTCTCTTAGCACATCATTACACATCTTTGGTCGTGGAAGCAATAAAATAGCAACAAAGAGTAGAAACAATGATAACCGAGACTGAGGGACATCATTCATATCATAAAAACAAAAGGCAAGAGAGAGTTAACCATATAACATTACACATGACATGTCGAAAGCACCTTTACTACATAGATAAGAGCGGGGGCAAAGACAAGCCACCGGGCTCACCCTTATAGTCAACATTTACATAAAAGAAAGGTAGTTTTAGAACATAACATGCTATCATCAGCAATGTCCTTGGAATAGAGGACTCACTAATTGAGGGAAAGAGTACTAGCCACATGGATAGAGGTGCTCAAGCGGGGCTTCAGTTCCTACATGGTGACATCATGTATGTATAAAGTATGCGTTAGTACATTTGAATGTACTATGTATGTAGGATCAATGTAATAGTGATAAGTACCATAATCAAAATCCATAACATAGACAATGAATAAGCATATAGCAATATGGCATATATGAATGATATTGAAGTAATACATGCTTGTATAGAACATAATTCATAGGGTGAATATAATCCATGTGTAACGAGAGACTACTTTGGTGCAAATCAAAGGCCTACCACCTCCTTGGAGAGGTGCATGAGCTACAAACCCCTTTATGTGATTGATGAGGTACAAACTCCCCAATGTGGTTATCAAGGTACAAACCTCTTGACATTGTTGCACGGGCCTGCCACCTCCCAAGCGAGGTAATCAATGTAAAACCCCACAACAAGGTTACCCGAGCCTACAACCTCCCGAGTGAGGCTTGGTCATTTTCCCCACACCATACAAATAATATAATATACATACAATCCTTTCATCATCATATAGTCATTAAACTCATAAGACATGCATTAGACCTTTAATTTTGCAAGAAATCATCACCCCGACATTTTATCAAACACTTGGCGGGTGTGTAATGCTAGTGCAAAACCATGCATTTCAAGAGTGGAATCATGCAAGAAAATTCAATGTAAAACCATCAATAGATACCTAGTAAAACCCTCAAGTAATATACAACAAAACCCTTCATCAAATCTCACAATAGACCTTAGATTCATAGCTCAAAATATGCTAAAAAAATAATTTTGTGAAACCCTAATATAATATGTAGTGAATTTTATAATAGATAAGACCTATGAGTAAATTAACTTTAAGTCATGCAATTTTAGGTAAAAGGAAACTTGGCATCATGGGTGAAAGAAAACGATATACCTTAGCTTTGGAGAACAACTTGATGAAGATTGGAGATGGAGACTTGAAGCTTTAATGTGAGCCTTAGAATACGGATGAGTTTTCAGACTTGAATTTAGGAGTGAAATATTTAGGTGTGTTTGAATGGGTATTGGGGAATGTTTTGAATGATATGAGGGTGAAATATGATTAAGTATAGGTATTTTCACGTTTGGAAAAACATAGGCCCAAGACTCAAAATCATTGGATCGGATTTGTAAAACTGCCCAAAAAATATACTATGGCACGCCCTTGACACGGCGCGCCAGTGGTGTGAAAACCTCTCTAGAATTCGATTTCAAGAAAAAATGAAATTGCAATTCTTTTGCTCTAAAATCAGGATTAGACCCATTTTCCACTCAATTTGACCCATTTAAACAAGAATATGAAGTTGGATTTTCGATATCACATATGGATTTTGAGATAAATGAAAATTATGATTCCAGGCACTTTTGAGGCACATTTTCGGGCACTTTTTGGGGTCATTTCAATAATAAGTGTTCAACATAAAGAAGTATAAAATAACAAGAGTAATGTAGATAGTGTCCTCGAACTTGAGGACTCACCAAAGCTTATCTCCAAAATATCAACTAACCATGTGGAGGATGATCAAAAGGTGCTCCAGTCCCTACATGGTAATTCACATTGGCATAGAGTATGCATTAGTATATTTGAATGTACTAAGTATGCAGGATGCAATGCAACAAAGCATAAGCCAATATAGTCAAAATGTATAATTATAAGCAATGTATGTATAATCTCAATAGGACATCCATGATCAATGCTCATAATAAAACATGCTGGTAAATCATTTATCTTGCACAATATATATCATATATATATGGGAAGTGACCTCCGACATAGACCAAGTAGCTATAACTTGGACTTCGATGCCTGACACCCCCTCAGTTCAGGTGACCGAGCATGACACCCCTCAGGGAAGTATGGTCTACTTGTCAAGGCAAACCAAACATGATAACATGAACTAGATGGATCTACTAGTATATCAAGGGTAATAATCATAATCCTATGGTGGCAGATAGTTTGGAGACTAAAGACTTTATATAAAGAGCCCTTGAGTCGAGCCTCTATCTTAATCCTTAATTGGTGCTAAGTCAAATCTCACGGAATACTTAAAATAATCATATTTTATCATAAAATGAGTAGCTTGTAAGAACATGACTTGAGTAGCTCATAAATATGCTTGACCTTTAGTATGAGGCTAACTTGAACATGATAATAGATCATAATCATACATGAACCCTTGCTTTAACATGAATGGCTCAGAAGAGGTAAAAATACTGAAATAGGGCTTAACTTGATACTTGTAAAATCATAGATAATGGTTATGAATTCAATACATGCTTGAAATCCCTTAATCATCATATAGTCACTTGACTTGTAAATCATAAAATAGATCATAAATAACTTGAGAACTCTTGACTTGACATTTTAGCAAATACATGGTAGGTTCATGATACTCGTTCAAAATCATGTAATTCAAGAGTGAAATACTATGAGCAATCTTAATGTAAATCAACCCACCAACATGTAGTAAAACCCTCACGTAGGGTACCTTGAAATTCATTACAAAGGCTCAGGATAATTCATAGTTTCATAGCTTAAAACATGCACAGTCTTAATATACAAAATCAATTCATGATATAAGTTTGAAATAGATAGTCATCCATAATGAATCAATACTTCATAAAACCTGTAATGACCCAAGCTAGGGCCTAGACGTGACCGGTGAATGGGGAACCCAAAGGGATCCCAAACAAGCCTCACAACATATCATTGCATATCCTTGGTTGCAAAAGCAATGTAAAACAACATAAGAATCATAAACAAGGGGAATTGAGACTAAGAGAGAGAGAGATTTATTCTGAAATAGCATGAATATCATAAGTAAGTCAAAGCTCAAGCACAATACATAACATGTCCAACAACACCTCTATTACATAGATAAGAGCGGGGGCTAACACAAGCAACCGGGCTCACTCACATAGTTAATACATACATAAAATAAAGATAGTCTTAGAAAATAATATAAGAGAATAGTCATTGTCCCTGGAATGGAAGACTCACCAAAGGCTAACTTAAATAATTTATCTAGCCATAAGAAGAATCAATAGAAGCTCTGGTTCCTATCTGGTAACATCATGTAGACATAAAGTATGCTTTAGTATGTTTGAATGTACGAAGTATATGGGATGCAATGCAATAACAAATTGTCTTCATAATCAAAATGTATACAACAGACAATAGCCATAGTACAGCAAAATGGCATGTATGTTAAATGCATAAGTAAAACATCCATAGATAGCTCATGCTCATATAGGATATCATATGTGAAGAATAGACCAAGCTAGATTTCCAAGGTATAAAACCCTTGAGGTTAGTGATGATGCTGCCCCATCACTTATGTGGTGAATTACTAACCCTTCACTTGGTTGGTGATAATATCATCCTATCACATAGGTGGCAAAGTACTAATCCTTCCCTCAGTTGGTTATAATGTCGCCCCGTCACATAGGTGGAGAAGTACTAACCCTTCCCTTGGTTGGTTATAATGCTGCCCCATCACCTACGTGGAGAAGTGTTAACCCTTTCCTTGGTTGATGAGTACTAACCTCTATCTCAATTAGTGATGATGCCACCCCATCACTAGGTGGAGAAGTACTAACCCTTTTCTCGATTAATGAGTACAAACCTCCATCTCGGTTATCCAGGTTCTTAGACCCCCCCAGATCGGGCATAGTCTAATGCAATAGTTTATATTGAATATATCATATACATAAGCTCCACTCATCATCATAACATCATCCATATCATATCTCATGCTTTGGAGCTTCAACTCCTCAAGAAACCACATCCGAATATTTTATCAAACACCTTGAGTGTGTGTAATGGGGGTTAAGACCATGCAATTTAGAGAAGAAAACATACAAGAAAATCTATTGTAGAACCATCAATCAACACCTTGCAACACCCCCAAGACATTCACTCTTAAGCACCGTGGGTGAAAGGACCCAAAGGTTCAACATCACATACCTTCACTTTGGAGAACCCTTGAAGAAGATTAGAAATAGAGACTTGAAGCTTGAATGAAATCCTTGAAGAAATCCTTAAGATTAGTCTTGAGCTTTGGGACTTGAATTTAGGGTGAAATATGAGTCTTAGTGTTTGAGAGGATATTGGGGAATGTTTAGGGTGTTATAAGGGTGAACTAAGACTAAGTTTAGGTATTTTTCATGTATGGGAAGGTCTAGGTCCAAGACTGAAAGCCTTGGACCCAAAACAAAAAATTGGCCAAAATAACACTGTGGTGAATCGCCCCAACGCCAATCTCCACTGTTGTAAGCTTACTTGAAAAATTCATAATTCGATTCGGTTGCTCTAAAATTAGGGTTAGACCTGTTTCCCCCTAATTTAGACCCCCTGAACAAGCATATGAAGTCAAATTTTTTAAATAACAAATAAATTTTTAAATATATAGAAAACAAGAGTCTGGGCACTTCCAAAGCACGTTTTTAGGCACTTTTTGGGTTGTTTCAAAACCCCAACATAATTTGTGCTCATAATTTATAATAGAAGATACCTATAGGTAATACAACTTGTAAACATGCAATTTTCATAAAAAGGGAAGGCTGGACTCCATAGGTGAAAGGGACCTAATGGATGAAACCCACAATCCTTACGCCTTGATTTCCTTGAGGTAAACTTGAAGTAGTCTTAGAGCTTGAAATGAATCCTTGAGCCCCAAAATTAAGCTTGAAATCCTTGAATTTTGAATGAGATATTTGGTTAAGTCTATGAGAGGTTTCTAAGAGGGCTTTGAATGATATAGAGTTGAAAAATTACTAAGTATGGGTGATTTCACGTCTTAGTGTGCATGGGGCTATGACCCTAATACCCTTGGGTGCATAGGAAAAAGTTGTACTGGTCTGTGGTGTAGATGCAATGCGAAGGAAATTTTGCACAGCTCCGCGCCCCTGGAGCATCGCTGCCACGGTCGAATGCTCTCTGTAAATCAGAAATTAGCAAAAATTATTTTTTGCTACAGCTCCTCTAAAATCTGGTCTATACCTATTTCTCACTCAATTTTACCCCTTGATGGAGAATATGAAGTTGAATTTTTAATATCACGTATGGATTTTGAGATGTATGAAAATTACAATTATGGGCATTCCGAAGCACATTTTTGGGGTATTTCATGGCAGATGCTATAGAGACATGGGTGCTTCCTTCAGATGTGGTAAGATGGGCCACAAAATTATCGAATGTCCTCATGCTCAAAACAATGGTAGGGATGGTCATCCTCAAGGAAAAGGTGGTCATGGTGACTAGAGGGCACAAGGTGCCCAACAAGGAGGTGCTCCACGTCATAATGGTTTTATGTTATTCAAGGAAGACAAAGGGTTAATGAGGCACTCAATGTTGTTACCGGTGTGTTAAAGGTTTATGATTGTGATGTATATACTTTGGTGGATCTGCATGTGACTCTTTCTTTCATTTCTCCATTTATTTCTAATAGGCTTCATGTGTGTCCCAAATTGTTATGTAATCGTTTGAGGTGTCAACCCCCATTGGAGTGTCCATTCTTGCTAAAAGAGTCTATAGGGGTTGTCCTTGTCTATATTACATAAATTCTTGCCTTAGATTTTGTTGAACTAGACTTGGTAGATTTTGATATCATTCTTGGGATGAATTGGTTACATGAATTCACGCTACTATTGATAATAGGACTTGTCAGGTTAGATTCTAATTCCCTAATGAACCCATCCTTGAGTGGGAAGTTCGTGATTTAAAGTTTAAGGGTAGGAATATCTCCTGTCTTAAGACTTGGAAGTTGATCTCCAAAGGTTGTATTTATCATATTATGTGGTGTAGGAATATCAAGTCTAAAGTTTCTTCTATTTAGTCGGTTCCAGTGGTTAATGAGTTCCTCAATGACTTTCCCGATGAATATCCTATTTTCCTCCCGAAAGAGATATATACTTTAGTATAGACCTCCTCACAGGCACTCAACCCATTTTCTTTCCTCCCTACCAAATAGCCACGGTGGAGTTGAAAGAATTAAAGGATCAATTGAAAGACTTATTAGAGAAGGGATTTATATGGTCTAGTAAGTCATTTTGGGGTGTACCAGTGTTGTTTATAAGGAAGAAGGATGGCTCACTTAGAATGTACATCGACTACCAGCAACCAAATAAGGTCATTGTGAAGAACAAACATCCTTTTCCAAGAATAGATGACCTATTTGATCAACTACAAGGGGCTAATCACTTCTCAAAAATTGACCTTGGGTTCGAGTATGATCAATTGAGGGTAAGGAAGTGTGATATTCCCCAAATGGATTTTAGGAGAAGATATGGGCATTTTGAATTTGTGATGATGTCCTTCAGCCTAACAAATACTCCAACCATATTTATGAATCTCATGAATAGGGTTTTTAAACCCTACCTCAATATGTTTGTGGTGGTGTTAATTGATGATATTTTAATTTATTCCTAGAGTAAAGAAGAGCATGCTAAGAATCTAAGGTAATGTTGCAAACATTGAGGGAAGAAAGGTTATTCGCCAAGTGCAAGTTTTTGTTAAAATTCACAATCTAGTGCATGTAGTATTGGGCAAAGGGATCAAAGTGGACCCAAAAAAGACAGAGGTGATAAGAAATTGGCCTAGATCCTTGAATCCAATGGATATTATGAGTTTCTTGGGCTTGATGAGTTTCTACCAGAGATCCGTGAATGTTTTCTCTTTCATAGCTTCTTTATTGACAAAGTTGACACAAAAGAAGGAAAAATTTGTATGAACTGATGAATGCAAAATGTGCTACGAAACCTTAAAGGGTTTGTGATGTATTGTGATTCTTTGAGGATCAGTTTGGGGTGTGTTTTGATGCATGATGGAAAGGTCATTACCTATGCTTCTAGTCAACTAAAGGTGCATGAGTGCAATTACCCACCAATGATCTTTAATTAGCAGTCATGGTTTTAGCTTCGAAGCTATGGCATCACTATCTGTATAGGATTCATATAGATGTGTTCACCAACCATATAAGTCTTCAGTACGTGTTCACTCAAAGAGATCTAAATTGGAGGCAAAGGAGATAGTTGGAGTTTCTTAAGGATTATGACGTGAGTATGCATTACCATCCGAGAAAAGCTAGTGATGTGGTCAATGCCCTAAATATGGTGTCTATAGATAGTGTTGCTCATGTGAGGGATAGCAAGGAAGAATTGGCAAGTGAGGCCTATCGGTTTGCTAGGCTGGGGTTTAAATTAAATGAAATCGAAAATGATAGTATAGAAGTGATAGATGGTTCTAAGTCCTCCTTGTTTGAAGAAGTCAAATCTGAATAAGATTTTGACCCCACTTTGTTAGAGCATTAAAGTCACTGAGCAGGGATGGTAAGGTGGACGTGTTCTCCCAAGGGGGAGATGGTGTTTTTAGGTACAAAGGTATGCTACGTGTGCCCAATGTTGATAAATTCAGAAACTTAATCTTGAAAGAGGCACATAATATCTTATTCTATTCACCCAGTTCCACTAAAATGTATAAAGATTTGATGTATTGCTAGGGTGGTATGAAGAGGAATGTTGCCAAATTCTAGTCGATTGCCATAATTGTCAACAAGTCAAGGCCGAACATCAATTGTTGGGTGGCCTAGCCCAAGACATCGAGATTCCTACTTGGAAGTGGGAAGAGATCAATATGGATTTTGTGATTGGTTTGCCAAAGAGTAGTACACATTTTGATTCCATTTGGGTCATTGTTGATAGAATGACAAAATCAGCTTATTTTCTAAAAATTAAGATGCCTTATGGTGCCGAAGACTACTCCAAGTTGTACACTCATGAGTTGGTAAGACTAGGTGTGGTATTATTGGCTATTATTTCAGATCATGGTGCTTAATTCACATTGCACTTTTGGAGGTCTTTTAAAAGGGGCCTTGCTAATAAAGTCAAGCTTAGCACGATCTTTTACCTTTAAATGGATCGCCAAGCTAAGAGAACTATACAAACTCCTGAGGATATGCTTAGGGCTTGTGTCTTGGAGATTAAAGGTAGTTGGTATGAGCATCTTTGATGTCGCCCAAGCTACACCTCCCTTTTTAGGCTAAATCAGTCGTTGTCAAGATATAGAATCTAACCAAGGTTAGGGTTGAACCCAAAGAAATATGATAGCTAGACTTTGAAGAACTCAATGTTGTATTTTGGGTTATTAACCAACTTATCTCCCCGTAAAATAAGGGGTTTTGATGATGACTAATAAAAAGAAATCCTAACTAACACAAGTGTTTAGGCAATATGGAGAGGAACTAGGGAATTGTGTTCTCCATGATTCCCTAACTTAGTATCACTTAATAATCAAATTTTCATCTAATGTGTAGCATATAGAATGGTAAGTTAAGTTCACCAAACCCTTTGGCCCAGGCGAGAGGTAAATTTGACTATGTGACTTAGTCCATCTCCGCAGTGTGACATTATTAATGCTTACCTATTGTCCCAGTACAACTTCCCCTTGGCCAAGTTCGGTTGATTAGACCAGAAACATCAATCGAATCCTGTTAATTAATCTCTTTTCCTATTCATTACTACCTTGGTCCAGTCAGTAACACTAGACAGGTTCTAATGTTGGTCACCATTAGAAAACATGCAAAACCAAGAGAATTAATTAATACATGCATGCACACTTTTCAAGAATTGTGAATTATCCGATTTTACCTTGTTAGTTCTTCATGGATTCCACAACCCTAGTTGTGGATTTAGCTACTCATGGTTTGTGTAGATGCAAGACTTATGAATTTAAATAACATAATAGAGAACTTACACAATTAAATTAAGCCCAAGAAAATCCAAGCTTCAATGAGAATCACAAAAATGTAATTAGAAGATGAAATCAAAGTGTACAAGTGTTTATCAAACTCTCCAATGTTTTTCTCTACTATCTTTTATTGTTTTTGTGTTCCCTCCATAAGAAAAATAACCTAAAAACTATTTATAATGTTTAAAATAAAAATTCAAAACAAAATAGGATAACTTGGTCGGCAGGCTTCACGAGGTGCTCTACGGGCTATATAGTGATTTACGGCCAATCGTCAGGCTTTCAAACTTTGCTGCTGTCATGACCCACGCCTAGGGCCTAGACATGACATAACAAATAGGAACTCAAAGGGACCCAAACAAGACTCTTAGCATATCATATTACATATCCTTGGTCGCGAAAGCAAAGCAAACAACAATAAGTATATAAACAAGGGAAAATGGTGCTAAGGGAAGTCTTGACATTTATAAAGCATAAAGAGTCAAAGCTCAAAGGATTGATAAATCAATTTTTCCAACAATACCTCTAAACATAGATTGGGCAGGGGCGAAGATACTTTTCAGGCTTACCCTCATAGAATTAAATGTTAAACATAAAGAGATAACGAAAGCAAGAGTAACATAGCTAGTATCCCCGAACTTGAGGACCCAACAACAAGTTATCTTCAAAATGCCAAAACTAGCAACATGGAGGATGATCTTGAGGAGCTCCAGTTCCTACATGGTAACATTATGTAGGCATAGAGTGTGTGTTAGTACATTTGAATATACTAAGTATGTAGGATGCAATGAAATAAAACATAGGCCCATATAGTCTAAATGCATTGTAATAAGCAATAGATAACTATAATATCAATATGGCATGCATGATCAATGCTTGAAGTAAAACATACTTGTAAATCATATAAATTGATAATATAGATTACATGTGTAGGAAGAGTCCATATTCATAGACCAAGCAAGCTACTACGTGGAATACAAGGCGTATCACCCCCTTAGAAGGTGATTTAGGTATCTTCCTCTCAATATGATAGATGGACATGTCACCCCCATCATAATGGTCAAGGTATATACCCCTAAACATGGTAGATGGGCATGGCACCCCCATCATAGTGGTCAAGATATATACTCCTCAACATGGTAGATGGGCATAACACCCCCCGTTAAAGTAGTCAAGGTATATACCCCTAAACATGGTAGATGGGCATGGCACCCCCATCATAGTGGTCAAGATATATACTCCTCAACATGGTAGATGGGCATAACACCCCCCGTTAAAGTAGTCAAGGTATATACCCCTCAACATTATAGATGGGCATAGCACCCTTATCAAAGTGGTTGAGGCATGCCACCCCCTCAATAAGGTGTGGTCAACTTGTAACACTATAGATTCTTTTCATGCATTCAATACATATATACAATCCCTTCATCAACATAAAGTCACTTATCTTGTAAACCATATCATAGGCTATCAATAACCCAAGAATTCATGTCAAGATATTTTATCAAACACTTGGTGGGTGTGTAATGCTGGTTCAAAATCATCCAATTCAAGAGTGAAATCATGTGAAAAACACAATATAAAACAACCCACCAACACATAGTAAAACCCTTATGCATGATAGCTTGAAATCCCTTATCAAACAACATAATAGATTATAGTTTCATAGCTCAAAACATGCATAGTCACAATAGACAAACCGTCTCATAGTATAAGCTTATAAATTGGTAGACTTGTGGTTCTAATCAACATTTCATAAAACCCCAACATAATTTTTAATCAAAATTCACAGCAAGTAATACCCATAAGTAACACAACTTGGAAATATGCAATTTCATAAAAAGAAAGGTTGGGCACCATGGGTAAGAGGACCTAATGGTTAAAATTCACATACCTTGAATTTGGGGATTTCCTTAATGTAGATTGGAATGAGAACTTGAAGTTTGAATGAAGTTCTTGAGATCTAGAATTAAGCTGGGGACACTTGAATTTGGATGAAATATTTGGTTAAGTGTTAGAGAGAGTTTTAAGAGTATCTTGAGTGATATAGAGTTGTAAAATGGCTAAGTGTAGGTGTTTTCACGCATATGAGGGCATGAGGCCAAGACCCCAATGCCTTAAGCCAAAAAAGGAAAAATAAGGAAGTTACAATACTGCTCATCATTGCATAGCCAATGCGGATGCACACCAGAAATTGATAAGTTGGCGAAAATGGAATTTTGCTCCGGGTCCTCTAAAATTGGGGTTATACCCATTCCTAATTTAATTTTGCCCCTGATCAAGAATATAAATTTGAATTATCGATTTCACTCATGGATTTTAAGATATAAGCAAATTACGATTATGGACATTTTTTAAGCATATTTTTGGGCTGTTTTTGGGGCATTTCCGCTGCTTTAATTCTAGACTTTATTTCTACGACACCCCTCTACGATCCATAAAAGGTTCTATGGCCTATAGGGGGTTTCATCTGATGAAAGTCCTACAAGTCTTTACTTTCTGAATCTCAGGGTACAAGACTTTTCTACACTTTTTCCCTACCAACACTGTTACTTTTCATTCCATTCTCCCTTTCTCCTATTTCAAGGTTTTCTATGTGCTTTCTTTTCATTTTCAACTTTTTTCCATGTATTTACACTTCATTTTTCTTTTTTAGCTTATAACTAAGGCATCACTTCTTTTTCTTGCAACTTATACACATTTTTACTCCTTTACCATGTATCACTAACTTTTCTCCTCATTCTATATTTTATCCTTACACCAGCCACCCTCAACATAGGCTTTTGGCCAGAGTTGAGGTGCAGGTTATCCGATCCTCAGAACCAGGGACACTATTGGTAGCCACCTTCAACTTAGGCATTTTGTCTCAGTCAAGGTGCAGAATGTTCTAGGAAGGACCAGGGCCAATTTCAGAATTTTATGACTAACAAGGCTAGGTCACTTAGGTTTTTACAAAGAAGAGGTACATGTCAGGCTCAAACATTAAGATCAAGGGATATATTGCACATTAGGTTGGTCATTTATGTCACGACTAGAGCCTAAATGTTACATGGGGCATGGGAACCCGAATGGTACCCAAACAAGCCTCTTAGCATATTGATTACACATCCTTAGTCGCATAAGCAAAGTAAACAATAACTTGAGATAATATAAAAAAGGGATGTGGGACTAAGGAAAGTCTTTGATAATAATAAAAACATAAAAAGTCAAGCTTATAGTATAATTACATCATAATATTCCAACAACACCTCTAAACATAGAATAGAGTGGGGGCAAAGATACTTTCCGGGCTCACCCTCATAATGTTAAATGTTTAACATAAAGAAGTCTTAGGAATAGCATCAGAAAATAGATAGTATCCTCCAATTTGAGGACTCACCAAAGCTTATCTTCATATAATATCACTAGCCACGTGGAGGATGATCAAGAGAAGCTTCTATTCCTACATGGTGATATCATGTAGGCATAAAGTATACGTTAGTATATTTGAATTTATTAAGTATGTAGGATGCAATGCAACAAGACATGAGCCAATGTAGTCAAAATGCATAGTAATAGCCAATAGATAACATAATTTCAATGTGGCATGCATGATGAAGGCTTGAAGTAAAACATGCTTATAAATCATTCAACTTGCATAGAACATAATACGTATATGGGAAGAGACCTCAACCGACAAAGAATAAGACCAAGCGAGCTACAACCTAAAATCTCGATAATTACCCCTCATCGACAAAGAGGTGGTCTACTTGCCAAGGTAAAATGTACTTCGCCTTACGGGAGCCCATCCTATTTCAGAGAAGTAACCCCCTTACGGGAACCCATCCTATTTTGGAAAGGATTTTATGAGAAACATCACCTTACGGGAGCCTGTCCCATTTCGGGATGAATTTCAAGAGAGAGTACACTTAATGGATCCACTAGTAAAGCAAGGGTAAAGTATACTCCTATGTTTGTACATAGTTTGACAAAAGAGAGCAAACCCTCCATCCATCGGTGCTAAGCCTAATCTCATGGAATAATTGAAATAATCATACTTTAACAATTTATAACAAACATGGAAACATGACATAAGTAGCTCCAAAACATTTTTGACCTCTAATGGTGCGCCTAACTTTAAAACATAAGAATAGATCATTATCAAACATTATCCTTGAATTGATATAAAGGCTCACCAGAGGTAAAATCTTTGAAAAAGGGCTTAATTCGGCACTATAACATCATAGATATTTTCATGAATTCAATGCATCTTTTGAAAGCCCAAAATCATCATTAAGTCACTTGACTCATAAATCATGCAATAGATCATCAATAACTTTAAGAATCCTTGTTAAGATATTTTATCAAAAAATTGGTGGGTGTGCAATGCTGGTTCAAAATTATTTTAACTCAAGAATGAAATAATATGAGAAAAATCAATGTAAATCAACCCACCAATAGATAGTAAAACCCTCTTATAGAATACCTTGAAATCCATAATCAAATCTCATAATACATCAAACTTTCATAGCTGAAAACATACATGGTCTCAATAGACAAAACCAACTCATAGTATAAGCTTGAGATAGATTGACATGCATATTTAATCTACATTTCATAAAGCCCCAACATATTTCATACTTATAATCAATAATGAAAGATATCCACAGATAATACAACTTGAAAACACGCAATTTTCATAAAGTTGGAGATTAGGCTCCTTGCGTGAAAAGACCTAATGGATGAAATGCATATACCTAAATTTGGGAATTCTTTGATACAGACTTGAAAAGAATCTTGAAGCTTAAATAGAGTTCTTGAGGTCCGCAATTAAGCTTGAGACACTTGAATTTGGATGAAATATTTCGTAAGTGTTAGAGAGGGTTTTGAGAGGGTCTTGAGTAATATAGAGTTCAAAAATGGCTAAGTATAGGTGTTTTCATGCATAAGTGGCCATGGGGCTATGACCCCAAGGCCCTTAGGCAAAAATAGAATTTTTCAACAATAATTAACACTGATCCGCTACCCTGGCGCATTGTCGACAGGGCACGGATCGCCACTGGAACTCATAATTTTACAAAATTTATTTTTTGCTACGATCCTCTAAAATTTGAATTATACCTATTCCCCATTCAATATTGCTCCCTGATCAAGAATATGAAGTCAAAATTTTCATATCAAACACAAATTTTATGATATATGAAAATTACGATTATGGGCATTTTCGAAGCACTTTTTGGGGCGTTTCAATTTACGCTAAGTGGAGCCTCACAACCCAAGCCTAGGGACTAGACGTGACCGACGAATGGGGAACAAAAAGGGACCCCAAACAAGCCTCATAGCATATCATTACACATTCTTGGTCACAGAAGCAATGTAAAACAACATAAGAAACATAAACAAGGGTAATTGGAACTAACAGAGAGAGAGATATATACTTAAATAGTTTTAATACCATAAGTGAGTCAAAGCTCAAGCATAATACATAATATGTTCAACAACACATCTACTACATAGGTAAGAGCGGGGGCCAAGACAAGCAACCGGCCTCACCCTCATAGTTAATACATACATAAAAGAAAGATAGTCTTAGAACATCATATACTAGAATGGAGGAGTCACCAAAGGGTAACTTGAACAATCTGTCTGGCCACAAGAAGAATCAATAGGAGCTTCGGTTCCTACATGGTAATATCATGTAGGCATAGAGTATGCATTAGTACATTTGAATGTACTAAGTATGTGGGATGCAATGCAACAAGAGATAAACTTCATCATTAACATGCATAACAATAGACAATAGGCATGATATAGAATATTACATGTATGATAGATGCATAAGTAAAATATGCTTAATTAACCCATGCATATAGAAGATATCATATGTATAGAAAAGACCAAGCTAGAATTCTAACTTTGGTTGGAAGGTGACATTCACACCAGTTCACCTTGGTGGCAAAGTACAAACCCCTTACATAGTCGGTGACATTCACACCTGTTCACCCTGGTGGCAAGGTATACACCTCTCACATGGTTGATCAAATTCACACCTGTTCACCCTGGTGACAAGGTACATATCTCCCACATAGTCGGTGATATTCACACCTATTCACCCTGATGGCAAGGTACATACTCCTCACATGGTTATCCTGGCTCCTATACATTTCGGATCGGGCATGGTCTAATGCAACACTTTATATAGAATATATCATGTACATATACTCATTTCATTATCATAACATCAGTCATATCATATCTCATACTTTGGATCTTCAATTTCTCAAGAAACCATAACCGGATATTTTTTCAAACACCTTGGGGGTATGAAATGGGAGTAAAAGAGTATGCAATTTAGAGAAGAAATCATATAAGAAAATTTGTTATAAAACTATCAATGAACACCTTGTAACACCCCCAAGACATTCACATTAAAACCACTCATCAAATTTAACATTAGATCCAAGATTTAGAGCTCAAAACATGCCAAAACAACCATACTTCCATGAACTTAAATCACTGTGCAGAAAATTTCTCAATATACAAGACCCACATGTAAAATCAACTTTAAATCATGCAATATTAGTAAAAAGGAGGCCTAGACACAATGGGTGGAAGGACC
>DF357739.1:93610-115998 GCA_000787875.1 Solanum virginianum
GGGCTCCTATACCCCCCGGATCGGGCATGTTCTAATGCAACACCTTATATAGAATATATCATGTACATAAGCTCATTTTATCAACATAACATCATTTATATCATATATCATGATTTAGACTTTCAATTTCTCAAGAAACCATAATTGTATATTTTATCAAACACCTTGGTTATATGTAATGGGGGTAAAAGAAAATGCATTTTAGAGAAGAAATCATGCAAGAAAATCTATTGTAAAACCATCAATCAACACTATGTAACATCCCAAGACATTCACATTAAAAATCCTCATCAAATTCAATATTAGATCCCAGAAGTAGAGCTCAAAACATGCTAAAACAACCATACTTCCATGAACTAAAATCACTGTACAATAAATTTCTCAATATACAAGACCCACATGTAAAATCAATTTTAAATCATGCAATATTAGTAAAAAGGATGCTTAGGCACCATAGGTGAGACGACCCAATGGTTCAACACCACATACCTTGTCTTTGGAGAACCCTTGAAAAAGATTAGAAATGGAGACTTGAAGCTTGAATGAGATCCTTGATGAAATTCTTAAGATTGGTCTTGAGTTAGGGACTTGAATTTAGGGTGAAATATGAGTCTAAGTGTTTGAGAGGATATTGTGGAATGTTAAGGATTATATGAGGGTGAAATAAGGCTAAGTATATGTATTTTCAACTGTGGGAACCCATAGGCCCAAGACTTATAAGTATTGGCCCAAGAAGATTAAAACAGGCACCCAAAATAACAGGGGCGCGTCACAGAAGTGACGCGAAAACCCCACTGGAATATGCATTTTCTGCACAAATGAGTTCTATGAAAATGGACATAAATCCTTCATTCGAACTCGAAATGAGGTGAAAGCAAGTGCGTTGGAAAGCTAATTCAATGGGATTAATTTGGCAGTTCATAAGTCACCCAGTTCTTTGTGTTCTAAGAGATATGCCCTTCAAATTTGACCCTCCTAAATCGCTTTTTTTACAATTTTTGAATTTTGATATAGTTGCTCTAAAATTCAGGTTAGACCCATCTCCTACTCAATTTGACCCTCTAAACAAAAATATAAAGTTGGATTTTTAAAATAATCAATAGATTTTAAGATATATGGAAATTACGATTTCGAGCATTGTCGAGGCACATTTTTGGGTTCTTTTTGGGGGTCGTTACATGGACTGTTATAAACAATCCCCTAAGATCCTTTCCTAACCAACTAACCTAAAGTTTAAATTAGAGTAACAGCACAAGTTCTAAATTGAAACACACTACATGAATTTAGCAAGTTGCTTATACTCACATGGCACTGATTACATTATCAACAAATGACTCTCAGATTATGCTTTTCATCTCGATTTTACCCTCACTTATTAGAAAAAGCATTGTCATCAAACTTAAACATGCATGGTTGCTATCCAGACTAACTAATCAAAAATTTTGTTGGTATTATTTTTCACAAAAAAAAAACACAAAAGTATACATATGCCACAAATATCAATACAATATGCTACCAATACTACCTAAACATCCTAAATGTATTGGTTCAATAGAAAATAAACATCCATGGGGAAAAAGAACACAGACAAGAAAACCCCTACGATTCAAAATTTTGGGTAGTTATAGGCCATGGCTACTCAGACTTCACTGAGGAACCATAATTACACACACCCCATCAAAAAAGAGGTGCATTGTCCTCATGCACACAATCAAAACAAAATAAAGTATCGGGGTCAAAAAACATACCTACGTGCCTAAGCACCAGTATCTATGTTTGGTTGCCTCCTAAGTAGTGCCTGATTTATTATCGTGGCATGACATGGACAACTTGAGTACTCAGACTTCCTCAAGCATCCATTCTTCCACTATCTGTATTTTCTCCACATTTCTAAGGTATGGCTTGACTCTTTGGCCATTAATTTGAATGTTCCTCAATTTCTTCTCTCCAACTCAATGGCTCCATAATCAAAGACATGCTCTACATGAAAGGGTCCCAACCATTTGTATTTAAGTTTCCAAGGAACAACTTTAGCCTAGAAATGTATAGCAGCACTAAGTCCCCTAATGGAAACTGGTGAGTCTCTGTGAGACGATCATGTTGCAGCTTCATCTTTTGATCGTACAAGGCTTAGCTCTCATATGCCTTCAAGTGAAATTCAACAAGATCATTGGGTTAGCTCAACCTAGAGTTCGCCGCATCAGTCCAATCTAGATTCAACTTCTTCAATGCCCACATCGCTTTATGTTCAAGATCCACTAATCTGTCCCATTTGTATTCATAGTCTTGGATAAAATCTGTTTAATTTCCCTATTAGACACCTCCACTTGCCCATTTGTCTAAGGATGATAAGGGGTTGCCACCCAGTGTTTCACCCCATACTTGTGAAGTAGAGCCTTGAATAGTCTTTTCCAAAAGTGAGAACCTTCATCGCTTATCATCATCGGAGGGGTGCCAAACCTTGAGAAGATATTCCTTTTCAGAAATGATGTGACCTTTTCACCTTCGTTGTTGGGTAGAGCAACTGCTTCCACCTATTTTGATACGTAACCCATAGCGACCAAGATGTATTTGTTTCCATGAGAGATAATAAAAGGATGTATGAAGTCTATTCCCTATATCTCAAATAACACGATCACTATAATAAAGTTTAGAGTATGGTCATGCTTGTGCAAAATACCACTTTCTCTTTGGCACTTATCACATACTTTGGTGTAGTCATGAGCATACTGGTGGATTATGGGCCAGTAGTACCTACACTATAAGATCTTGTGTGCTATCCGGACTCTACTATGATGCTCCTCTACCAATGATGAGTGATATGCCTTGAGGATACTCATCATCTCAATCTTAGGAACACAACGATGAATAATCCCATCTGCTCATACACAAAACAAGTGTGGGTCATCCCAAAAGAACTTTATCACATCAAATATGAATTTTTGGTGCTGGTGGGTATTTAGATCAGGCGGTACAATATCACTTACCAAGTAATTTGTATAGTCTGCAAACCATGGAATCAAATTATGTGACGTCGCCAACACGCTTTCATCTTGGAATGATTTTTTGATATCTAATATATCATCAAAATTTTCCATTGCCCCTACCTTCTAACCAGGAAAGGTGATCTGCGACCTGATTTTCAGTCCCTTTTCTGTCGATAACATCGAAATCAAATTCTTGTAGGAGAAGTACCTATATCATCAACCTTGGTTTTGTATCCTTCTTTTCCATCAAGTATCATGGTGCTAAGTGCTCTGTATGTACCACAACTTTAGTCCCCAATAGATATGACTTGAACTTCTCGAACACAAAGACCACTGCAAGTTACTCCTGCTCAATGACAGTGTAGTTCTTCTGAGTAATACTTACAAATTTTCTAGTGTCATGACCTAAGCCTAGGGCCTAGATGTGACACGATGAATGGAAACTCGAAGGGACCCCAAACAAGCCTCTTAGCATATCATTTACACATGGTTGGTCGCAAAAACAAATCACCAAGCAAGTAAACAACAATAAGAGAGTATAAATAAGGAGAAAGAGACTAAGGGAAGTCTTTGATAGCATAAAACTTAGGACACTCAATAGTCAATATCATAGCTTCATTACATCACTTGTCCAATAACACCTCTAACATAGATTGGGTGGGGGCCAAGATACTTTTTGGGCACACCCTTTTAGTATAAAAGTGCAACATAAGAGATACCAAAAGTAGGAGCGCAAAGCTAGTGCCCATCAATAGAAGCATAATATGCATGCAATTTTACCAAAGTTTAACAGAAAGAAATAACATGAGCAAGAGTAGCATAGCTAGTGTTCGCAAACTTGATGATCACCAAAGCTTATCTTCAAGATGTCAAATCTAGCCACATGGATGATAATCATGAGGATCTCTGGTTCCTATATGGTAACATAGTGTAGCCATAGAGTATGCATTAGTACATTTGAATGTACTAAGTATATAGGATACAATTCAACAAGTGATAGGTAACACAATTAAAATGCAAAAGCATAAGTAAGATATAGGGTAATATCAATATGGCATGCATGATCATGCTTGAAGTAAAACATGGTTAGTTATAATCACGGAACATAAATTCGATACGGAATATATGTATACTCGAACATTACACAACATGCTTGAGATGGGCCACAAAGCCACCCACTCACCTTATGTTATAACCTTTTCGAAGAGTGTTACCAATACCCCTACCTTATGACATAGTATTTTTGGTAGTTAGCATAAGACGTCTCCTACTTTACGATATAATCTTTTAGGTAGACAACTTGAGTACTCAGACTTCCTCAAGCATCCATTCTTCCACTATCTGTATTTTCTCCACATTTCTAAGGTATGGCTTGACTCTTTGGCCATTAATTTGACTTAGGAGCCATGAATTATTCTACCTTAAAATATAATCTTTTTGATAGGAACCATGAATTGTACCTTACAACATGGCTTTCGGTAGGTGTTATACAATGTCCTTACCTTATGATATAATCTTTTCGATAGGAGCCATGACTCACTCTACCATATGGCATAGCCTTTTCGGTAGATCTTATAGAATATCCATACCTTACGATATAATCTTTTTGGTAGGAGTCATGAAAATATCTCATCAAACCATCACATTCAAGTATCAAAAAAGAATTTCTCATTTTCCCAAGAACACACAAACATGGGAGCATAACAATTTACTTCCAATGCCATAAGAACATTATATGAATTTAATACATATATACATTTCATTAATCATCATTATGTCATATGACTCGTAAGATATACCATAGATCATCAAAAACTCAAGAATCCCTAGCCAAACATTTTATCAAACACTTGGTGGGTGTCTAATGCTACTTCAAAATAATGCAATTCAAGAGTGAATTCATGTGAGAAAACTTAATGTAAATCAACCCATCAACTGAATTGACCCTAAAAAGTGCTTGAAAATGTGCCTCAGAGGTGCCCATAATTGTACTTTCCATATATCTCAAATGCGTTGTAATATCAAAAATCCAACTTCATATTCTTGTTTTAGGGAAAATTGAGTGGAAAATGGGTATAACCCAAATTTTAGAAGACCCATAGCAAAAGTTGATTTTCTCAAATTTTTGAATTCAAATAGTTGTCCGCGATAGCTCCATGATGCGGACCTATCACAGACCTGTATAAATCTATCCTATGCATTGGGTCCGCCTTGTGGACTAGATGGGGACCAGTGTATTTCATTTCTAATTTTTCTAATCCAGTCCAAGGCTTTGGGGTCTTGGGCCTAAGCCTTCCTATGAGTAAAAACACCTATACTTAGCCATATTTCATCTTCATATCATACAAGACATTGCCCAATGCTCTCTTAAACACTCAAACAAATATTTCACTCAAACTTCAAGTGCCAAATCTCATTTTGGATCTTAAGGAAATCACTCAAGCTTCAAGTCTCCACTCCAATCTTCAACAAGAAATTCTCCAAAGCTAAGATATGTAGGTTTCAACCATTAGGTCTTTTCACCTATGGTGCACAAGTTCTCTCTTTACATAATTTTTTTTATAAGTTGATTTACTTATGGATCTTATTTACTATGAATTTAAATATAAACTATGTTGGGGTTTCATAAAATTGTAACTGTTTGAGCTTGTTTTGAGCTATGAATCTTGGATCTATATTGAGATTTGAGGAAAGGTTTTGATTTATATTGCATGATGTTATTACCTAGTATTGGTGGGTCAATTTACAAAAAGTTTACTTGCCTGATTTCACTCTTTAATTGCATGGTTTTACACTAGCATTGCACACCCACCATGTATTTGATAAAATGTTCGGTTAATGTATCTTGAGTTGTTGAAGGCCTAATGCATATAAGTTAAGTGACTTTATGATGATGAAAGGATGGTATTTATATGATTATTTCATGATATGTATCTATAGTGTTGTGAGCTGATCATAACCAAGTTGAGGGTTTGGTATATCAAGCACCTTGATGGGAGGTGGTAGACCCATTAACCTAGTTAAGGGATTGGTGCCTCAAACACCTTGATACGAGGTGGTAAAAATCAATTAACGAAGTGGAGGGGTTGGTTCCTCAAACACCTTGATGGGAGGTGGTAATCCTATTAACCAAGTTGAGGGGTTGGGTCCTCAAACACCTTGATGGGAGGTGGTAAAAACCCATTAACCAAGTTGTGGGGTTGGTATCTCCAAGACCTCCAAGGGGTGGTTTTACTTGGATTACAAGTACTAAGTGGCTTGGTATATGATGATGGTGTCTTCCTATACATGTGCTATGTTTCTATATAAGTATGTTTTACTTCAAGCATTGATCATGCATGCCAAGTTGCTAATATACCATCTCTTGCTTACGACTATGCATTTTGGTTATGATAGCCTACCTATTATTGCATTGCATCCTACATACTTAGTACATTCAAATGTACCAATACATAATCTATGCCTATATCGCATTATCATATAGGAATCAAAGATTTTCACAATCATCCTCATCCTCCCCATGGCTAGTACTGTCTTTTCAAAGCATGTTTGGTGAATCTAAAACTCTGAGGATGCTATCTCTTGTTATTATATTATGTAAAGATTTTCCCTGCTATTTATATACTTTTGACTATGAGGGTGAGCCCGAAAAGTTGCATTGGACCCCGTTCAATTCTATGTTTAGAGGTGTTGTTCGACATGTTTTGTAATTATGCTTAAGCTTGACTCTCTTTGGATTTTTTGATGTTTTATGATATGAAGGACTTCCCTTAGCCCCTTATACTAATTCTAGTCTCTTATGTTTATTTAATTACTTCCGCTACCATGGATGAGTAATGATATGTTAGTAGGCTTGTTTAAGGTCCCTTCGGGTTACTTATTCGCCGTGTCATGTCTAGGCCCTAGGTTCGGATCATGACAAACTTGGTATCAAAGAACTAGATTATTAGTGGTCCTCAGCATCCAACACATTGCGTTGATTAGAGTCTTGTTCATGGTTATGTTGTGCACCACAACTATAAGCAGGAGGTTCTGAGGAGTTTTAAGAATGTTTCCCTTCTACTTGATCTATGTCATGCTATAGAGTTAATATAAGGCCTTCACCTAACTAATATTCTTTGCTATGTTGTATTATGCCTAACACAAGAGGAAGAAGAGCCTGTACACCCAAGGAATAACCGGCTCATAGAGAGCTCTAGGATGATATCACCTTGCTAGCTCAAGTCGTAGCTAATCAAGCCAATCAAATGGCTCAAGCCCCTCATACTCCTACTCTATCATCTCGAGTGAGGGACTTTATGAGAATGAACCCACTAGATTTCAATGGGTCTAAAGTAGATGAAGACCCTCAAGAATTTATTGATGAGATATACAAGGTGTTGGCCATCATGGGTGTCAGGTCGGAGGAGAAGGCGGAGATAGCGGCTTACCAACTCAAAGGGGTGGCTCAAATATGGTATACTCAATGGAAGAAAGAGAAGGGGAACAATGATGTGGTTCTATAGGATGAGTTTAAGGCAACAATTCTCAACCGGTTCTTCCCTCTTGAGCTTAGAGAGACCAAAATGATGGAGTTCATGAATTTGAAGAAAGGGACAATGAGTGTGAGGGATTATGCCCTAAAGTTAAACAAACTCTCCAAAAATATGCTCCACACTTTGTTGTCAATGCAAGATCTAGAATGAACAAATTTGTGATGGGTGTATTCGATTTGGTGAGTGAGGAGTGTTGCTTCGATATGTTGATTAGTGACATGGATTTGGCTCGTCTAATGACATATGCTGAAAAAATGGCAGGGGAAAAGTTGAGGAAAAGGAGGAGTGGTGAGGCCAAAAAGGCCAGTTTTAATGGTAAGTTCGAATATCTCAAAGGTTACTAGTTTTATCGAGGCCAAGGGTCTACTCATGCTCCTAATACAAGGTTTGCCAATGACAATATAAGGCGCCAAGGTAATAGTGGTGTGGTATTTAATGCTATGTGCCCAAAATATGCTAGGGCTCATAGACGCCCATGTTTGATGGACACCAATGCTTGTTTCGGTTGTGGTGAAGTGGGGCATAAGAAGGTTAATTATCCTCATAATCAAAACAAAGGTGGAGATGTTCATCCACAAGGCTGGGGTGCAAATGCGGTTCCTTTGGTGAGAGAAGGACAACAAGGTTATTGCCCAAGGTAAAATTGGTTTTATGCTATTCAAGAGAGGCAAGGGGCTGATGATGTGCCTGATGTCATCACCGGTATGTTAAAAGTCTTTGATTTTGATGTGTATCCAATGATAGAACTGAGTGCCTCTCTTTTTTTTGTTACCCCTTTTGTTGCCAAAACATTTCATGTTGAACCTGAATTGTTCTGTGAGTCTTATGAGGTATCTACTCCTATTGGTGCATCTATTGGTTCTATAAAGGTCTATAGAAATTATCTCATTTGCATCTTGCATAAAATTGTCTTGTGATCTTGTTGAGTTTGATATAATCGATTTTGATGTCATTCTTGGGATGGATTGGTTGCATGCATTCTGTGCCTCTATTTATTGTAGAACCCATAGGGTCAAATTCAATTCCCAAATAAACCCATCCTTAAGTGGGAGAGTCATGATATGGTGGTCAAGGGTAGGTTTATATCTTTCATTAAAGCTCAAAAGATGATCTCTAAGGGGTGTCTCTATCATCTTGAGAGAGTTAAGGATGTGGAGTCTAAATTCCTTCCCATAGAGTCAGTTCCAGTTGTTAATGAGTTCCTAGATGTCTTCGTTAGTGCGCTCCCTGGAGTTCCTCCCAAAAAGGAAATAGATTTTCCCATAGATCTTCTTCCCAACACTCAAACTATTTATATTCCTCCTTATTGTATGGCTTCGATAGAGTTGAAGGAGTTGAAAGAGCAATTAAAGGATTTGTTGGGGAAGGGTTTTATTAGGCCTAGCCAATAACCTTGGGGTGCACTGGTTTTGTTTGTGAAGAAGAAGGATGGTTCTCTTAGAATTGTATTGACTACCAACAACTTTGAAATGACCCCAAAAAGTGCCTAAAATTATTCCTCGGAAGTTCCCAAAATCATAATTTCTATATATCAAAAAATTTATGCGTTATTTTGAAAATCTAACTTAATATTCTTGTGCAAGGGGCAAAATTTAGTAGGGAATGGGTCTAACCCAAATTTTAGAGCAACCGTAGCAAAATCCAAAATTTTAAAGTGTTAAATTCTAGTGTGTAGTGTGCATTTGTTGCGCGACATGCCCCTATGTTATTTTTGTCTAGTTTTTGTTGTCCGATCCAAGGTCTTTTAGTCTTGGGCATAAGCCCTCCCATATGTGAAAATAACTATACTTAGTCATATTTCAGCCTCATATCATCCAAGACATTTTGAAATACTCTCTCAAACACTTAGACAATATTTCATCTCCTAAATTCAAGTCTCAAAAGTCATCCAGATCTAAGGATTTCCTCTCAAGCTTCAAGTCTCCATCTCCAATCTTCTTCAAAGATTCTCCAAAAGCTAAGGTATGTGGGTTTCTTTCATGGGTTCCTTTCACCTATGATACCCAAGCTTCCTTTTTACCCTAAATTGCATGATTTAAAGTTGCTTTTCCCATTGGTCTTAATTATTATTAAATTCACTGCATACTCTGTTGGGGTTTATGAAATTATGATTGTTGTATCATGTTTTGAGCTGTGGGTCTAAGATCTATTGTGAGATTTGATGAAGGGTTTTGATATGTGTTGCTTGAGGGTGTTTCCAAGAATTTATTGATTGTTTTATATTGGATTTACTTGCACCTTTTCACTCTTGAATTGTAAGGTTTTACACTAACACTACACACCCGCCAAGTGTTTGATAAAATATCTGGTTTATGATCCTTGAGTTGTTGAAGGCCTAAAGCTTTGCATATGAGATATATGACTTTATGATGATGAAAGTATGTTGTATATGTGTTAATTTGATGATAAGCTTCTATAGTATTACATATTGACCATAACCTTGTTGAGGGGTTGGTACCTTGACCACTTTGATTGAGGGTGTTAAGTCAATTAACCTTGTTGGGGGGTTGGTACCTTGACCACTTTGATGGAGGGTGTTAAGTCCATTAGCCTTGTTGAGGGGTTGGTACCTTGACCACTTTGATGGAGGGTGTTAAGTCCATTAGCCTTGTTGAGGGGTTGGTACCTTGACCACTTTGATGAAGGGTGTTAAGTCCATTAACCTTGTTGAGGGGCTAGTACCTTTTCCCCTTTAATAAAGGGTGTTAAGTCTATTAACCTTGTTGGGGGGTTAGTACCTTGACCACTTTGATGGAGGGTGTTAAGTCCATTAACTTTGTTGAGTGGTTGGTACCTTGACCACATTAATGGAGCATGTTAAGTCTATTAACCTTGTTGAAGGGTTAGTACCTTGACCACTTTGATGGAGGGTGTTAATTCCATTAACCTTATTGAGGGGTTGGTATCTCGATAACTACCAAGGGGGTGTTAAGACTTGGATTTCGAGTACTAGTTGCTTGGTCTGTGATGATGGTCCATTCTTATCTACATAATATGTTCTATCTACGCATGTTTTACTTCAAGCATCATTTATACATGACATATTGTTACTATGCTATCTATTGATTATGCTTATGCACTTTGCCTACATTACCTATCTCTTGTTGCATTGCATCCGACATACTTAGTACATTTAAATGTACTAACACATACTCTATGCCTATATGATGTCACCATGTAGGAACTAGAGCTTCATTTAGTCATCCTCCTCCTCTACATGGCTAGTTCGATTGCCTTTCAAGATAGTTGGTGAGTCCTCCATTTTGGGGACGTTGGTCTATATTTCTTATGCTGAGTGGAGTGGAAAAGATAACGATACCGCTTTTGTATATCGGTTTGGCCTCCCAAGTAGCACTTTCAATTTGTTGGTTACTCTAAAGGACCTTAATGGATGTCACCTTCTTGTTCCTCAATCTCTTCACTTGTCTATCTAGGATCTGAACCGGAACCTCCTCATAGGTCAAGATATCGTCAACAACACCCACAATATCAAAAGGCACAATAGCATTAGAGTCACCATCAAATTTTCTCAACATTGAGATATGGAATACCGGATGAACCAAATTTATTTCACTAGGCAACTTCAATTCATAAGATACCTTGCCAACCCTCTTCAAGACCTCATAAGGACCAACATATCTTGGACTCAACTTCCCCTTTTTACCAAAACATACCACACCTTACATTGGAGAAACCTTCAAGTAAACCTAATCACCCATTTTGAATTTAAGGTCTCTTCTCCTCACATCAGCATAGGATTTTTGATGACTTTGAGATATCTTCAACCTTTCCCTAATCATCCTGGGGCCTTGACGTGACACAGTGAATTGGGAACCCAAAGGAACCCCAATCAAGTCTCTTAACATTATCATTACACATTATTGGTTACGAAACCATATAAAAGACATAACATAAGAACAGGGTATAGGGAGTAAGGGATAGCTTGCAAAATATCATAACTAAGAGACAAGAGACAAGCTCATATCATAGACATCAAGAACAATAGAGTGAAGGCTCTTAAAATAGATACATAACATGTCCAAAAAACACCTCTAACACATAGATAAGAGCGGGGCCAAGACAAAGTAACCGGCCTCACTCTCATAGTCAAATAGACAATAAAGAGGAATGTCTCAATACATAATAGAAGCAACATAGACTAAGGTCCCCGAAATGGAGGACTCACTAAATAGCTTGAGTAGTGTAGAATTAGCAATATGGAGGAAGAGGATGATCAACTTGGGCACCGGTTCATAATTAAGCCACCTCTCCAACTCAAACCCACCAACCAGTGACCTACAACTTCTCCTATAAAGAGCCTCAAAAGGAGCCATACCGATGCTAGAGTGATAGCTTTTGTTGTATGCGCATTCAGAGGAAGATGGTCATCCGAACTACCACTCAAGTCCAATACATAAGCCCTTAGCATATCCTCAAGTGTTCGAATGGTTCTTTCGGCGTGGCTATCTATTTGAGGGTAAAAGGTCGTACTTAGGTGAACTTTGGTACCAAGAAACCTTTGAAAAGACCTCCAAAAGTGTGAAGTGAATTATGCACCACGATCCGATATGATTGATAAAGGAATCCCATGTAACCTCATTAACTCATGGATGTACAACCTTGTATACTCTTCAGACCTATATATGGTCTTAACTGGTAGAAAGTGAGCTGAGTTCGTCATCCTATTAACCACCACTTAAACGGAATCAAAACCCTTTATAGTCATGGGCAACCCAACCAATAAATCCATATTAATCATATCCCACTTCCAAGTGGGAATCTCAATGTCTTGGGTTAGGCCACCCAGCCTTTCATGTTCGGCTTTAACTTTTTGAAAAATATCCCGAAACAAATCTGGCATGTCCCTTTTCATACTCCCCTCCAACACATATCCTGCAAGTCTCTATACATTTTAGTGGAACCAGGGTAGATAGAATAAGAAGAAATATGGGCCTCATCAAGAATTTTCTCCCTTAAATCATCACCACAAGGCATGCACTGCCTACCTTGGTACCTAAGAGCATGATCTCCCCGTTGGGAGAAAACCTCTACTTTGCCCTCTTTCACCAAGGCCTTCATTTCAACCAAGGAGGAGTCGAGATCTTGTTTTGCTATTACCTCATCAACCAAAGAAGAGTTAGACCGATCAATAACAATAACAACATCATCACTAACCTATACCAACCTAACCCCTAATCTAGCCAATCCATGTACCTCCCTAGCCATTTCCCTATCACCACTATAAACATGAGCTAGGCTACCCATAGACACCCGACTCACAGCATCCGCTACCATATTTGCTTTAGCTAGATGATAATGCACACTCATGTCATAATCATTGAGAGGTTCTAACCACCTTCTTTGTCTCAAGTTGAGATCTTTTTGAGTGAAGACATATTGAAGGTTCTTATGATCGATGAAGACATCAATATGCACCCCATACAAGTAATGACACCAAATCTTTAATTCAAATAAAACAGTGGCCAACTCTAGATCATAGGTAGGGTAGTTCCTTTCATGTACCTTGAGTTGTCTAAAAGCATAAGCTATGACCTTACTATTTTCCATTAGCATACAAACCAAACCAACTCTAGATGCATCATAATACATGACAAAACCCTCAAGCCCATCCGGTAGTGACAATATAGGGGTAGACACAAGTCTATCCTTCAATGTTTAGAAGCTTCTCTCTCATTCATCAGTCAACAAAAACTTAACCTTCTTTTGAGTTAATTTGGTAATAGGGGAAGCAATGGAGAAGAACCCATTCACAGATATTCTATAGTAACCCGCAAGGCCCAAGAAGCTCCTGATATCAAATGGGGTCAATGGTCTAGGTCAATTCCTAATCACATCGATTTTCTTAGGATCCACTTTTATACCATCTCCCGACACCACATGATCCAAGAATACAACCTCCTTAAAAAAAATTCACAATTTTCAGATTTGGCATACAATTTCTCCTCCCTCAACCTTTGCAACACAACCCTCAAATAACCCATCATGCTCCTTCCTACTATGTGAATCGATCAATATATCATCAATGAATACCCCCAACAAAGGAATCAAGATAAGGTTTGAAGACCCTATTTATTAGATCCACTAAAGATGGCTAGTGCATTAGTCAATCCAAAAGACATCACAACAAACTCATAATGCCCACATCTAGTCTGGAAGGCCATCTTAGGAATATCACACTCCCTGACCCTCACTTGATGATACCCGGACCAAAGATCAATCTTACAGAAGAAGCTAGCCCCTTACAATTGATCAAACAAATCATCAATCCTTGAAAGATGATATCTATTCTTTATAGTGACCCTATTTAGTTGCCAGTAGTCAATGCACATTCTAAGTGACCCATCTTTCTTTTTTTCAAAAATAACAACGGTGCACCTCTAGGTGATTGATTAGGTCTAGTAAATCCCTTTTCCAACAAATCTTTCAATTGCTCTTTTAACTCCTTCAACTCCGCTAGGGCCATATGGTAAGGGGGAATAGAGATAGGTTGAGTGTCGGGGAGGATATCTATGCCAAAATCTATCTCCCTTTCAAGTAGGGCACCAGGAAGGTCATTTGGGAAGACATCAACAAACTCGTTCACAACGGGGACTAACTCGATGGAAGGGGCTTTGGACTCCATATCTTTAACCCTTACAAGATGATACAAATAACCCCTACAAATCAACTTATGGGCTTTAATGCATGAAATTAATCTACCCTTAACCACCATATCTTGACTTTCCCATTGAAGGATAAGTTTATTAGGAAATTGAAACTTAACCTTACGGGTTCTACAATTAATGGAAGCATAGTAGGCATGCAAGTAATTCATCCCAAGTATGACATCAAAATCTACCATGTCTAATTCAACAAGATCATAAGGTAACAACTTATGCAAAATGCAAATACGATAACTCCTATAGACTTTCTTAAAAACAATAGAGTAACCAATTGGAGTAGACACCTGATATGAATGATGCAATAACTCGGGGACAACATGGAACTTTTTAGCAACAAAAGGGGTAACAAAGGAAAGAGTGGCATAATGATGGTCACACTCCAATAAGAAAGCAATCGCTATAAGTAATTAACCTAACCAAGGTTAAAGTCGAATCCACAGGGAATACAGGGCTTGACTATAGGATTACACTACTAATCGTTCCTAGTATCTATAACTACGATCTCTAAAATAGTGGATTTGTGATTCAAAAATAACATAAAATAAATGCTAACTAGATTATGGGAAAAATGCTCAATTTTGGGAAATGCTTGGGAATTGTGTTCCCCATGGTTTGTTGACTCAATTACCCTAGATAACATAATTATGATTAGTGAATTGCATGCAGGATGGTCACCAAGGTTCTTCCAGCCCTCTTGTAAAGGTGAAGGTCGAATTTTATTACGATTAGTGAATTGCATGCAGGATGGTATCTTAGGTTCATTCAGCCCTCTTCTGAAGGTGAAGGTTGAATTTCACCATGGCGCTTTATCGAATACCATGGCGTGCCAACTAACTGTTACCTATTGTCCCATCGACCTCCCCTTGGTCAGGTTTGGTTGATTAGACGAGAACATATCAACCGAATCCTGTCATCTATTTTCCTTTTCCTATTCGTCAGTACATTGGTTGGGATCGTGATAGTAGGCAGGGTTCAGTTTTGGCCACCACCAAACAACACTAATCATGAAGGGAAATAAACAATACATATAAAACCCTAATCATAAATATGCACAAAACCTAGGTTATTTCAAGTCAACTACCCATGGTTCCCATAACCCCAAGTTGTGGGTACTTAGCTACTCATGGCTAAGATAAAATACACAAAAATGCAGTTAAGAGATGTAGTTGACTAACCCCAAGTTGTGGGTGCTTACTACCCATTGCTATGATAAAACACACAAAAATGCAATTAAGAGACATAGTTGAGAGTTTTACTAATAATAATGAGAGAAATAGGCACCACTAGTTGCAAACCCATAAGCTTGATTGATCAACAATACTAACAAAGCAATATTTGCAATTTCCCAAAATGAGTCTTCAAAGAAAGAACAAAATAAACTACTCTAAAACCTAAGAAAAGCTTCAAAAATATCTTGGAGTCGTGTCTCTGGTCGAACTCCCTCAAAATAACCTAAATTAAATTATTTATAGTGTGTATAAAATAACCCTAAAATTTATGCAGAAAAGACAGCTGACATCTGATAAATTTTGCAGTTACGACTCGTAGGATGGCCTATGACTCGTAGTCGTGGTCTCATATCAAGATCTTAGCATCTTGGACTAAACTGGTATGATCCATAGGTACGAGTCATTGCTTGGGCTATGACTCGTATGTTGATCTCGTAGTCTTGGCCTTAAGTTTTTGATTCAACATTTTGGTTCTCTAATTCTTGCTACGAGTCCACTTGTGTGAGTCGTAATGTATTTTATGACTCATAGGCTGGCTCATAGTAGTGACCCTCACTTGGCAGAATTCTAAACTTTTTGTCTCTGATTCCTGTTATGACACCTCCTTACGACTTGTAATGAGAGCTACGACTCGTACGTGGGCTCGTATGACCTATGCTTCAGCAAAATCTGCAACATTTCTTCAAAATCATGCCAACCTAACTTTTCTACAAGATTAACACAAAAACACATCAAAACACTAAAAAGTCGCTTTGAGAACTCACAAAATCCGTTGCTTTAGGCACCAAATGTACTGTAATTTGACATCAACATCCTCAACTTAGAATTATTGATTGTCCTCAAGCGACGACTCAATATACACAAGCAAAGAGAAATACATAGCAACTAGACTAATGGCATACATATCAAATTCTCTGATTTAGGTACCCAACTACCATTTTCAAAACAGGATTGTAAAATTATATAGCAAATAGGAACATAATTGGATATCTGGCTATCCAACCATGATAAGCTTAGGAGCATCAACCTTCCACAATCATTGGCATAGTCATATGCTAATTAAGTAGTGTAAATGCCTATGCTAGAAAGAAATCCCATACACTTACTCAAAAGCATTCGGGATTAGGGACTGAGGAAACATTCTCACTCTCATAATTTAAATCTATGCACAATGACTGACACCATAATATTTTCCCTATACTCATCTTTTGGCTGGTGATAAAGTGGATTTGGATCACTTTAGGACTTAAGAGCTTGTAACATAGGTTCAGGGTGTTTTGTAATGGCTTTTTATGCATTTAGTAACTAAATGCTATCCTTGAACCATGTTTACCAACATCTTTACCTTCACAACCCATCTAATTTCACTAGTTCCTCCATTATTCCCCCATTTCTAGTTTTTTTGGGCTTTTCTTTCACTTTTTCAGTTGTGTCTCAATTTCAAACTCATTTTTGCATATTTTTTCAGATTAAGGCGCTCTTTCTTTTCCTTTTCTTCACCCAGAACATGATTAATCATTTTCTTTCTTTTCACCCCAACTAACCACCTCATTTTGTTACTTTACCACAATAAGGGTCACCTTCGACTTAGGGTTTTACCCTAAGATGAAGTACACAATATCCATACCTCAAACCAGGGCCACCAATGCAGCCATCCTCAAGTTAGGCTTTCAGCTTCAATCAAGGTTCAGATGTTATATCCATACCTCAAACCAGGGCCACCAATGCAGCCATCCTCAAGTTAGGCTTTCAGTTTCAATCAAGGTTCAGATGTTCAAGGATAGATCATGGCCAATATCAGGGTATTTCATCAAATAAGGTTAAGTGAGCAATATGTCAAGAAAGAATAAGTATATGAGAAGCTAAAACATTCGGAACAAGGGATTCACTGGATCATTTGGTAGGCAATTTAGGCAAATTTTTACTTCCTATCAGAACAAAGGCCTAAGATCACTTCCAAATCAACTGATTCACTTCACCAAGCTTAGAGTACAAGGGAAAGTTCTGAGTCCATACATAGTACATGAATGCATAAAAATAAGCTTACAACATACATGGCGTTGCACTCACAATCAAGTATAGACTTACAGGTCATGCTTCAACCTTCATCTTACCCACACAATTTCAAAACAATTATTGCCAAACACTAAAAATGTACAAGTGCCTCACTAACCATAATCCAAAATTTTTTTTAGGGTACCCAATTTTTATCAAAACTTAAAGAACTATATATACGCCAATAAGTAACATTACTATGCATTAACAATTTATCTACACATCCTAAAACATACTGATTTAACAAGAATTTAAACATCCATAAGGAAAAAGAATCACAAAAAGAAAACTTTGGGATCAAAAATAGGGGAAGTTATGGATTTGAGGCTACTCAGACTTCACCTTAGTCCATAACTTTCACCACCCCACCAACAATAGAATACTTTGTCCTCAAAGTAGAAACACAAGCTAAAACATGAATAAGAGAATATAACGAGGATATATACATTCAAAACCAATAGTTAAACTGAAAACAACATCCAAAACCAGACATAAAAATATCATCCAACAAATAAAACATTTGACAACAATAGAAAAATTAAAAATTATCTGAAAATAGGAACAAAGTATCCAAATATCAAAGTAACAGCCAGGGTCATGCACCGATTTTTGGTTGGTCAACAGGGTCGAGTGTCTGGCTCTCATCCTCGGGTGTCTACTCCTCTCTCTCCATCTGAACAGCCCCTAGTCGTCGCGACTCCTCCAGCATCTCCTCAGGTATGGGCTCATCATCATCAAATCTCAACCTCTTTAGGGTCGACTCTAGACTATCATACTCAAGAGGCCTCTTCTTGCGGGTGTTCGGATAGTTGATGAGCTAAGAAAAGGCATCATCACTCGCCGAGGTCACCTCCGAGACTAGCGTAGGGGTTGCCAACAGGAGTAGTAAGAAGACCTTGAGCCTGTATAACTCCTCAGTCACCGCACTAGTGTCGGTAGTCCTAGCACCCTTGAGCCTATTTTAGATTCTAGCCTTGAACGCATCAACCCATCCATCAACTGACCGGACCCTGTCATCAACTAGATCTCGAGTGTATGCCCGTATCCTCTCCTCATCATCTCTGATGGTCCAATCAATCAAAGGCGGAACTCGAGCTGACAACTCGTGGAGTCTGTCATCTGCTACAGCCACCCTGTGTGATAAAGCATGAAAAGTAACAATAGAGAAAAGAGGGTCAACCTGTAAAGTTGCTGCTGCTGGTCCTGAAGTGCGGGTGAAGGGTGTAAACCCGATCTCAACTATCGGTGTAATATCTATAGCAGCCAGAATAGTGCCTATAGGAGCTGGAGTTTGAGCTAGAGCCTGAGGATTTACCGGGAAAGGGGCCATATTTGCCTAGCTGCTGCATAGTCCAACAAAGTTCGTGCTCTTTCGTGGAGTCTGTCATCTGCTACAGCCACCCTGTGTGATAAAGCATGAAAAGTAACAATAGAGAAAAGAGGGTCAACCTGTAAAGTTGCTGCTGCTGGTCCTGAAGTGCGGGTGAAGGGTGTAAACCCGATCTCAACTACCAGTGTAATATCTACAGCAGCCAGAATAGTGCCTATAAGAGCTGGAGTTTGAGCTAGAGCCTGAGGATTTACCAGGAAAGGCTCTGGGATAGGAGGAGCTGGTCGTGAAAAGGCTACGGGGTTTTCGTTAACTTTTATTAGGCTAGGATCTATAGTGCGTGTAGCCTCCATGTGAGGGTCCCGGTGAGGGTCGATGGAAACACTTGCTACACTTTATAGTTGATGAATTAAAAGTAGAAACGGTAGTGAGATATTCATCTATGCTGCAGTCTCGTGGATTTGCTCTGATATAATCCAGGCCCAATCAAAAGAATAACCAGCTAGGATGCTAGCCAATAATATAACCCTCTCAAGGGTGATCATATTATCCACGAAAGTTGGCCTGATACACCAGCGGATAATAGACCACCAAAATTTGGCCCAGAATGATAGGTGTGACTTCATAATTGAGTTTGCATGATTTGTGATCTGTGTATGCTCCACACCCAAATCATAGATCTGACTTGCTATCCACCGTAACAACCCTGTCCTGAACTAAATATCCTTCTCGATAACCATTTTTCTTATCTTATCAATCCGACTATCATACTCAGCGATCGACTGGGGTGCTCTATTGGTGGGCCCAAATTGTACTTGGCGGATCTTCTACTCCAAGATGTCTACCTTCCTCCCCCTGACTGGCACCACTCGTAACCTCGACAGATCGATTGGTTTCTTCTTCTTTTGGAACCCCCAGCGAAGTGTAGCAAAGTATGTACCATAGAACCCATGAACCACCAAAGGGCCATATTTGCCTAGCTGCTGCATAGTCCAACAAAGTTCGTGCTCATCTAATCCTGTATCCAAGTCAGTACTCTATCTAACCTTATCGTGCTTAACTTGGACTTCTTGTGAAATTGCCAGACAAGCTTGCCAAGCCCCTTATCTACTAGCCCCTGGTTGTAGATCTCTCTTACGCCCGTAAGACACTATCTAGGGTAGATCGGGGGTTGAGACTGGGCCTCCTCCTGCTCAGGCTGAGAAGTGCTCTCGGACTCTCACTCAGAGCCAAAATATCTGAGAGTCATCTGAGGCAAACTACTCCCCGAGTCATTTTACTCCACTTCTTGCACCTCCTCTTCATATTGGGAGGCACTGGGGACTTCCACTGGCTCCGAAATTATACGGTCCTGGGTTTGCGAAACATTGACCAAAGGATCATTCCTGACCCTATGGACTTCAATTCAGCCCTCGAACCTTTCCGTTTTGGAAGACTCGTCCACTAGCTTTCTCTTGAATGTTTGTATGGCCCTCTTATCTTTAGAAGGTATGGTATCTGCAATATTACCAATAATCCATATGAGCACCAAAATGATTCAGTTACTTAACAGAACAACATAAAAAAAAATCAAATAACAAGGAAAAGAGACAAACACTGATGCATTGCAGATGTGTAGGTACGAGTGTAGTTATGGCTCGTGGGGTGACCTACAAATCATATACCAGCATCGTAAAACCAATTGTGCCTCCAAAAATGCTTTCTAATCTAAGATACGACACACAATTATGACTTGTAGGATGTCCTATGAGTCCTAGGCCTGTTCTCGTACCTAGTTCCAGAAACATTTTCAAAAGATAGCCAAGTTCATGAGACCCTTACTACGAGTCATACCATGTATTCCGAGTCATATGTGGCTCTACTAAGAGGAATATGAAGGAATTATTAGTGACTCATGCTTGCTATGAGGGACTACTACGACTCATATAGGGACTTACAAGTCGTAGGAGTGTCTCGTAACTGAGCACATAGTCACCCATAATACCTGCTCATTTCTCTCTTAAGGCACAAAATCTTTATCAAACCTCAATACACTTAAGCAACAAAGAGAAAGACAAAACCAAATGGCACATATTTAACTTCAATCAACAATGGCAATTCAAAACGACCATTTACCCTATGAGTTGGACTCGATTATGCAATTTTCTTAAGCATACCAAACACATAACACAATGCAAACCATCATTTGACAATCACATAACATTCAAAAGGGTGTAATCATCATTCAAACAATTCAATTGTAATTCACATGATTAAATATAAGAAATTACACCTATAATAACTAAGCTTTAACTCTGACAACCATTCCAACCTCATATGAACCAAAATAATATCACCCAAACCAAAAATCAATCAACTCCACATTCATAACAATCCATTCACACTCTCAACAAGGCTCAACCATTTTCAAAGTCAACAACCCAATATTAAGCCTAGCTTAAACATACTTTAGTAAACATATTTGTGCCCTATTAAACCAAGCTTATACAAATATAGGAAGTAACTTATCAATAAAAATCGGAGAAATTCAAACAAGGAGCTTACCAAATGAGTTAAGAGATGAACCAAAGGAACAAGGAATGAATTTCACATCAAAACCATAGAATTTGGTACCCTCACCGGAATCTTCACCAGAAAATGGCGTGGTTAACCAAAATTTTTGGTTAAAATTTTATTTACAAGGTTGGGAGAATTTTTAGTTGACTTTTAGTGTTAGGATTTGGGAAATTGGGGTCAAAACTTATTTTGACCCCTTTTATAGCAAACTAAGTCAATTTTAAAAATGCCTCAGATCGGGGCTACGAGACCTCGACTACGAGTCATAGGTCGTCCTATGTCTTGTAAGTCACAGTGTCATACCTGACCCAACACTTAGCAAAAATTCATAGTTCATACCTGGGCACTACAAACCCCTCTTACAACTCGGAGGGGACCCTATGTGTCATAAGGTAGGCTCGTAGTGTACGTACCAACTTTAGATGCTTATTGATTCCTGCTATGAAGCATAATTATGAGTTATAATGAAGACTATGAATCATAGGCCTGCTCGTTGGAGATGCTCCGAGTTTAATTTTTCTAGATCTTCAGTTCTTCTAATTCCTACCAGCACACCAAGTCTCAAAGCACATAAATTCTCAAAATATAACAATTGCATCATTGTCTTGAAATAAATCACTACTACTACTCTTAAGTCTCAAACACAAAAATAATTAGCAAAATTCTTGGGTTACCATCCATGAAGCACCTTATTTAACATTGTGGCTCAACTTTGTCATCTTCCTTCATTAACAATCAGCAAGGGCCCATACCTCGCTCTTGAACTCATCTGCATGTTTCATGGATTGGCAAATATCAAACACTACCTCAACATCATTCACCCTAAACCAGAGTTAACCCAAATCCACATCCACTAGTGCTTTCCCAGTTGCTAGAAAAGGTCTTCCTAAAATAATGGGTACCTCAAAGTCAACCTCGTAGTCAAAAATCACGAAATTCACCAAAAAAATAAATTTATCAACTTTAACAAGCATATCCACTAGGATTCCTTTAGGCTTTTTGATAGTTCGATC
>DF357739.1:118414-134387 GCA_000787875.1 Solanum virginianum
GATCATTATGCTCCAATAAGAAAGCGATCGCTATCAGTAATTAACCTAACCAAGCTTAGGGTTCAATCCATAGGGAATACATGGATTGACCGTAGGATTTCACTACTAATCATTCCTAGTATCTATAACTAGAATCTCTAAAAAGGGGGTAGGTGGGGGTGTTTGTGGCTAAAAAACAACACAAAATAAATGCTAACTAGAATACGGGAAAAATGCTCAATTTTGGGAACAACTTGGAAACTATGTTCCCTATAGTTCCTTGACTTAATTACCCTAGATAACATAATTATGATAAGTGAATGGCATGCAGGACAATAACTTAGGTTTTTCGAGCCTTCTTATAAAGGTGAAGGTCGAATTTCACCATGGCGCTTGGTCGACTACCCTAGTGTGCCAACTAACTGTTACCTATTGTCCCAGTCAACCTCTCCTTGGTCAGGTTTGGTTTATTAGATGAGAACATATCAACCGAATCCTGTCATCTATTTCCCTTTTCCTATTCATCACTACTTTGTTTGAGATCATGATAGTAGGCACGATTTGGTGTTGGCAACCACCAAACAACATTAATCATGAAGGGAAATAAACAATACATATAAAAAACTAATATAAATATGCACAAAACTAGGTCATTTCAAGTCAACTACCAATCGTTTCCACAACCCCAATTTATAGGTGCTTAGCTACTCATGGCTAAGATAAAGCACACAAAAATACAATTAAGAGACATTGTTCTGAGTTTCACCAATAATAATGAGAGAAATAGGCACCACACGTTGCAAATCTACAAGCTTGATTGATCAAAAATGCAAACAAAGCAAGATATACAATTTCCCAAAATGAGCCTTTAAAGAAAGAACACAATAAACTACTCTAAAACCTAAGAAAAGCTTCAAAAATATCTTTGAATCGTGTCTCTGGTCAAATTCCCTCAAAATAACCTAACATAAACTATTTATAGTGTGTACAAAACAACCCTAAAATTTATGTGGAAAAGACAGTTGGCATCTGATAAATTTCACAGTTACAACTCATTGGATGGCCTACAAGTCGTAGTAGGGGTCTCGTATCAGGATCTTCACATCTTGCACTGAACTTGTATGACCCATAGGTATGAGTCTTTTCTTGGGCAATGACTCTTATGTTGATCTTGTAGTCTTTAGGTTTTTGGTTCTCTGATTCTCACTATGAGTCCACTTGTACGAGTCCTTGTGTGTCTTATGACTCGTAGGCTAGGCTCGTAGTAGTAACCCTCACTTGCCAGAATTATAAACTTTTGGACTTTGATTCCTATTGCGACACCTCCCTACGACTTGTAGTGTGAGCTATGACTTCTAGGTGGGCTCATATGGCCTATGCTTTAGCAAAATCTGCAACTTTTCTTCAAAGTCATGCCAACCTAACTTTTCTGCAAGATTAACATAAAAACATATCAAAACACTAAAAGGTCACTTTGAGAACTCACAAAATCCCTTGCTTTAGGTACCAAATGTACTGTAATTGGATAGCATAGCATGGAACTCCGATCAGTAAAAGCATATACATCAACATTAAAGATTTTAAACATACTGGTAATAACATTAGGGACCTCACCAACCCCGTATCTCCCATGTAGAGCATAAAATTAATTGTGCCTTAAGGCACCACCTTGGGAACCACCTATACCCAATGGGACCATATTAGCACCCCAGAATTTACCACGACTTCTTAGACAATCTATGTCACGACCCAAGCCTTGGGCCTAGATGTGATCGGCGAATAGAGAACCCAAAGGAACCCTAAACATGCCTTATAGCATATCATTACACATCCTTGGTAGCGAAACCAATTAAATGACATTTGAAGAATGGAAATAAGGGCAAGAGGGACTAAGGGAGAACTTTTCGTAACATAGAGCCAAGAGATAAATAAATCAACTCATAGCATAAATACATAGCTTTGTACAACAACACCTCTACTACATAGATAATGGCGAGGGCCAAGACATACTACCGAACTCATCCTCATAGTCATAAGTATATGATAAAGTAAAGAGAATCTTAATACATAGCGTGAGACAATAGTCCTTATCCCCAGAATAGAACACTCACCAAAGGCTAACTTCACAATCCGTCTAGCCACAAGAAGAATCAATAGGAGCTCTGGTCCATACATGGTGAAATCATGTAGGCAAGAGTATGCGTTTGTATGTTTGAATGTAATAATTATGTGTGATGCAATGCAACAAGAGATAAGCATCATAATCCAAAATGCAGAACAATAGGCAATGGGCATAATATAAGCAATATGACATGTATGATCAATGCATAAGTAAAAACATATTTAAGTAACTCATGCTGATCTAAGATATCCTATGCAAAGAATAGACCAAGCTAAAATCCCAACTTTGGATGGGAGATGTCGTTCACACCCACACACCCTAGTGGCAAAGTACTTGTGCCTCACATGGTAGATGTCGTTCACACCTTGACACCCTGGTGGCAATGTACTTACCCCCCACATCATAGATGTCGTTCACACTTAGACACCCTGGTAGCAAGGTACCTACCCTTCACATGGTAGATCTCGTTCACACCCGGACACTTTGCTAGCAAAGTACTCACCCCCACCAAATACAATATTAGATCCAAGATTTGAAGCTTAAAACATGCTAAAACAACCATTCTTTCATGAACATAAATCCCTGTCCAGTAAATTTCTCAATATACAAGACACACATGTAAAATCTACTTCAAATCATGCAATATTAATAAAAAGAGGGTTTAGGCACCATCGGTGAAAGGACTTTATGGTTCAACACCACATAGCTTGAATTTGGAGAATCCTTGAAGAAGATTGGATATGGAGACTTGAAGCTTGAATTGATGAAATCCTTAAGATTGGTCTTGAGTTTGGGACTTGAATTTAGGGTGATATTTGAGTCTAAATGTTTGAGAGGATATTCGAGAATGTTAAGGATGATATGAGGGTGAAATAAGGCTAAGTATAGGTAAAAACACTTATGGGAACCCTTGGTCCTAAGACCTGAAAGTGAATGAAAAAGATAGGGTCAAAATAACACTGGTCCACGTCGTAGAGGTGATGCGGATAGCCACTAGAAACTGCATTTTCTGCACGAATGAGTTTTACAAAAATGGGCATAAATCCTTCATCCGAATTCAATATGAGGTGAAACAAAGTGTGTTGGAAAGCTTATTCAAAGGTATTTAAAATAGAAGGTGGTGGGAAACTCAAATATTTGTGTTCTAAGAGATATGCCCCTTCAAAGTTGACCCTCCTAAATAGGTTTATTGCGATTTTTGGATTTTGATACGGTTGCTCTAAAATTTGGGTTGGACTATCTCCCACTCAATTTGACCTCCTAAACAAGAATATAATGTCAGATTTTTGAAATAACGAATAGATTTTTAAATTTATGGAAATTACGATTCCGAGCAATTTTTTTGGCACATTTTTTTGGTCATTACAATATCTCCCCCTTGGAAACATTTGTCCCCGAATGTAAAAGGGACATACAATAGAAGAAAAATCATAAGGGGATCAGTCCCAAAAAGAATGCAATAATATACTTTAAAATTCCATTTTCAAAATCCCAACATAGGTGTAAAATCATCATGAACTTGTCAACTTAAACATAAATACATATGAATGGCATAGGGGTTGGAATATGAGACTTGGAATCATAAAAAGGACTTGACATATCATCATAAGATTGAATAGAATGAGAAATACAGATATTGCTCCTCACTGCCTGCTCCGGCCTCCCGAGAGACACATACAAATAGATGACTCTTCCCAAAGGGCCTTGAAGAACACTACATCATTATCAATCAACTTCTCCACTCATCCATCCAACAGCCCCCACCAAAACCTTTTTTAAGCCAACTTACCCTCCTTATCACCCACAACCTCAAAGAGCTCTATAACACTAGAGTCACCAACACATTCCCTTAACATAGAAGTATGAAGAACCGGACGAACCATATCTACACCTAAAGGTAATCTCTAAACTTGTAAGCAATCTTTACCAACCTCCCTCTACACCCTATAAGGACTCACAAACCATAAACTCAAGTCTGTCGTTACCAAAACAAACCTCACTCCTCATGAGTAAAACTTCCGAATTGACCCAACAAGGCAATTTCTCGCACTTCAAACCATCCAATTGGGGACATACCTTAACTTGATTACCAAAGTTAAACTCATTTAACCTACTTGGTATGATGGACCACCATCTCCCCCTTGGGAGACAACCTCTACTCTACCATTCTTTTCCACCCAAAGCTTCCAACTCTAATAAGGCAAAAATCAAGGCCTTGCCTAATCTAGTCCTCTCAACCCAAAAAGATTTGGAACCATTAAGAACACTATACTACCATTCTCAACTTCTTTCAACCTAACTCCCTATCTAGTCGACCGATGAACTCTACTATATATCTCCTTACGGCCATTATCCATACTCACTAGGCTACGTAGAGCACCACCCACACCACTAGCCTTACCAAAAAAACCAATGCACACTCATACCATAATCCCTAAGGAGTTCTAACAACCTTCTTGTTATACTTAACTCACACCTATCATATTTAGCAACCAATCCCCAAAAAAACCAATGCACACTCATACCATAATCCCTAAGGAGTTCTAACAACCTTCTTGTTATACTTAACTCACACCTATCATATTTAGCAAACAACCTCTCATCCTCCAAGACTTGCAACACTACCCCTGAATAATTCAAAAGCTCTAAACAAATTAATACATAATCATAGAGACCACGACAAACATATCAAGGTAGGGTTTTTAAGACCTTAATCATGAAACCTATAAACACAACCGATGCATAAGCCAACCAAATAACTCCAACAATTGACTACATAGATAATGGCGGGGGCCAAGACATAGGACCGGGCTCACCCTCATAGTCATAAGTATATGATAAAGTAAAGAGAATCTTAATACATAGTGTGAGAGAATAGTCCTTATCCCCAAAATGGAGGATTAACCAAAGGCTAACTTGACAATCTATCTAGCCACTAGAAGAATCAATAGGAGCTTCGGTCCCTACATGGTGATATCATAGAGAAAAGAGAATGCATTTGTATATTTGAATATACTAAGTATGTGGGATGTAATGCAACAAGAGATAAGCATCATAATTCAAAATGCATAACAATAGGCAATAGACATAATATATAGCAATATGACATGTATGATCAATGTATAAGTAAAAACATGCTTAAGTAACTCATGCTTATACATGATATCATATGTGAAGAATTGACCAAGCTCGAATCCCAACTTTGGATGGGAGATGTCGTTTACACCTGAACACCCTAGTGGCAAGGTACTTGCCCCTCACATGGTAGATGTCGTTCACACCTGGATACCTTGGTGGCAAGGTACTTACCCGTCACATGGTAGATGTCGTTCACACCAAGACACCCTAGTGGCAAGGTACTTACATTTCATATGGTAGATGTCATTCATACCCAGACACCCTGGTGTAAAGGTACTCACCCCTCACCAAATCCAACATTAGATCCAAGATTTAAAGCTCAAAACATATTAAAATAACCATTCTTTCATAAATATAACTCATTGTGTAGTAAATTTCTCAATATACTAGACACACATGTAAAATCTACTTTAAATCATGTAATATTAGTAAAAAGTGGGATTAGGAACCATCGATGGAAGGACCCAATGGTTCAACACCACATACCTTGACTATAGAGAACACTTGAAGAAGATTGGAGCTGGAGACTTGAAGCTTGATAAGGTCCTTGATGAAATCCTTAAGATTGGTCTTGAGTTTGGGACTTGAATTTAGGGTGGAATTTGAGCATAAGTGTTTGAGAGGATTTTGGGGAGTGTTGTGGATGATATGAGGGTGAAATAAGGCTAAGTATAGGTTAAGAATACGTATGGGAACCCTTGAATCTGTATTTTTCTATAGGAATGAGTTTTACAAAAATGGGCATAAATCCTTCATCCGAAATCGAAATGAGGTGAAACAAAGTGATTTGGAAAGATAATTCAAAGGGATTTTATATGATAGGTCATGGGCTACTCAATTCTTTGTGTGCTAAGATATATGCCCCTTCAAAGTTGACCCTCCTAAATAGCATTTATTACAATTTTTGGATATTGATACGGTTGCTTTATAATTCGGGTTAGACCCATTTTCCACTCAAATTGACTTCCTAAACAAGATTATGAAGTCATACTTTTGAAATAATGAATGAATTTTTAGATATATGGAAATTACGATTCCAAGCACTTCCGAGGCACATTTTTGGGCATTTTTTTTGGGTCATTACAATCTACCTTCTTGTGCCCAAGCTCCCCATAACCAAAGCATGCAATAGAATCTTTCAAACATGGGCCTCTATGATTTCTTCCACAACTAGGACACCTATCAATAGGACACACCAACACCGTGAGGCCTAGGGATGTCATTGGCAAACCCCCTATTAGCAGCATGAGGAGGCCCTTGGCCTTGATGAAATATAGCACCCTATTGGAACTTACCCTCAAATCAGCCCCTCTTGGCATCATGCCCCTTCTCTTCCTCATCTTATCCTCCTCCATTTTCTAGGCATATTTCATCAATCGAGACAAGTCCATGTCACTAATTAGCATGGCGGACTAGTATTCTTCATTTACCAAGTCAGAGACCACCACACAAACTTATTCATCTTAGATCTACGATCAGCTACCAAATAAGGAGCATACTTTGAAAGTTGATTAAACTTGTGGGCATACTCTCTCACACTCATAACACCTTGCTTCAAGTTCATAAACTCCACCAATTTTGCTACCCTAAGATCAAGAGGGAAAAATCAGTTAAGCAAAGCGAATTTGAACTACTCTCAAAGCACCATATTACCACCCCCTTCTCACCCTTCCATTGATCATGCCATATTTGATCTACCCCTTTGATTTGGTACACTGCCAACTCTACCTTTTCATTCAGCCCAACACCCATAATATTCAAGATTTTGTAAACCTCATCAATGAACTCTTGTGGATCTTCATCCAACTTTGACCCATAGAAAACTAGAGGATTCATCCTCATGAAGTCTCTTACCCTACCTCTCTGGGCTAGTAGCATGAGGGGCTTGGACCCCTTGATTGACTTGGTTTGCCACCACTAGGGCAAGCATAGTGAGAGAATCTTGGAGCTCACCATTGTTGGGTTACTCCACGGGAGATTGTGGCCTTCGTCCTCGAACGTTTGGCATCATCTAGCTTAGCAAACAATAATCGTTAGGGAAAAAAACTTACAACAACTCTATAGCATAACTTAGAACAAGCATTTCTTAAAACATCTCATAGCCTCCTACTTATAGTCATAGCACGCTTCACAACCATGAATAGGACTTTAATCAATGCGGTGTGTTGGACACTGAGGATATATAAACCTAATGCTCAGATACCAAGTTTGTCACAACCCAAACCTTGAGCCTAGATAAGACACGGTGAATGCTGAACCCAAAGAAAACCCAATCAAGCCTCTAAACTTTATCGTTGCACATTATTGGTTGCAGAAGCATATAAAAGACATAAAATAAGAATACGGTATAGGGGCTAATGGATAGCTTGCAAAACATCATAACCAAGAGACAAGTGACAAGCTCATATCATAGACATCAAGAATATTAGACTCAAGGATCTTAACATAGATACATAACATGCCCAACAAACACCTCTAATATATAGATAAGAGTGGGGGCCAAGACAAAGTAAAACAGGCACACCCTCATAGTTAAATAGATAATAAAGAGGAATGTCTCAATATATAATAGGAGAAATATAGACTAAGGTCCCTGAAATAGAGGACTCACAAAATATCTTGAGTAGTGTCAAACTAGCAATGTGGAGGAGGAGGAGGATCAACTTGGACACCGGTTCCTACATGGTTATATCATGTAGGCATAGAGTATGCATTAGTACATTTGAATGTACTAAGCATGTAGGATGAAATGCAACAATAGATAGACATCATAATCAAAATGCATAATGTTAAGCAGTAGCTATAATATAATAATATGGCATGTATGATCAATGCTTATGTAACACATGCTCATATAGGATATCATTTGTGAAGAATAGAGAAACTAGATTTCCAAAGTATAAACCCCTTGGTCGATTGATGATGATCTCACCTCATCACCCTAGTGGTGTGGTACAAACTCCTCACATGGTTGACGATAATCACACGTTATCACCCTAGTGGTGAATTAAAAACCCCTCAAATAGTTTGATGAGTACAAACCCCAACCTCGGTTGATAAGTACAAACCCCTAACTAGGTTGATGAGTACAAACTGCCACCTCGGTTGATGAGTACAAACCCTCACCTCAATTATTTGGGTCCTTAGTCCCCCCTGGATTGGATAAGGTCTAATGTAATACTTTATATAGAATTTATCATAGACATAAGTTTATTTTATCATCATATAGTCATGCATATCATATCTCCTGGTTTGGAGCTTTCATTTCACAAGAAACCCTAGCCGGACATTTTATCAAACACTTGGGGGGTATGAAAAGGGGGTAAAAGACCATGCAATTTAGAGATGAAATCATGCAAGAAAATCTATTGTAAGACCATCAATCAACACCTTGCAACACCACCAAGACATTCACATCAAAACCCCTCATCAAATCCAACATTAGATCAAAGATTTAGAGCTCCAAACATGCTAAAACAACTATACATTCATGACCCACATGTAAAATCAACTTTAAATCATGCAAATTGAGTAAAAGGAGATTAGGGCACCATAGGTGGAAGAACCCAATGGGTAAAACCTGAAGAACATTGAAGGAGAACATTAGCTTGGGATGAGGGTTTGGGGCTTGAGTTTGGGGACATTGGTATGACTCCTATTGTTGAGTTATAGACCAGTGCTTCTGAGAAAAAGGCAAGATCCAGCTGACTGCAAGAAGTTCATTCTAGTAGATGATTACAACCTTATGGTAATCACTCCACTAGGAATTCACTTTGATACAGATCCTCCTGATGGGTCCTACAGGTATTGATACCAATGTTTGCACACTAAATATAAGGATCAGTTAAGGAAACCATTATGGGACTTGATGTTGAAGATCTCTAATAGCTACAATGATTGGCCTTGGTGTATTATTAGTGAGTTCAATGTCATTACCTCCACTGATGGAAGCAGGGTGGTATTCCATACTACATCAAGGAAAATCTTGAACTCATAGGAGTGATTAAAGGTTGTGGACTTACTGACATTGGTTTCACTGGACAAAAGTTCACCTGGTGTAATATTAGGGGCCCTTGAACTCATAGGAGTGATTAAAGGTTGTGGACTTACTGACATTGGTTTCACTAGACAAAAGTTCACCTAGTGTAATAACAGGGGCCCTTTGTTCAGAATATTAAAGAGGCTTGATAGGGCAACAGTGAATGATAAATGGCTTGAGGTTATGCCTCTCACTATGATCACTCATTTTTTCTTCTGTTAGGGCTGATCATTACCCATTGTTGATGGAGATAGTTACAAGAAGTGATAACAATACCAGATACTTCATGTTTTTGAATTTTGGGATTGATTAACCTGAGTTCTTGGAGATTGTTCAAAAAACAAATATTGGGAAAGACCTATTGAACGCAATGAAATGTGGGTGTTTCACTGAAGATTTAGAGATTATCTAACACTCTTAGCAAATGGTTTAGAAGTGCTTCTGGGGACATACATACTAAAGTGAAGACCGTCAAAAGAATGTCAGAAAAGATAAAGAAGATCTTATTCTGCAGAACACTGAGATGAACAGATCCAACCTTCATAAGCACAATGCTGAGCATGTCAGGTCCTGAAAATGTAGAAATCTAATATGAAACAAGAGGCTCAACTATACTAGTTTAAAGAAAGGGATGATGAAATTGATGTTGCTGGCATTGTTTATTTCCAATAGATCCTTACCGGGGATGATTGTCCTATTAATGAAAACGTGCTCAATTGTATCTCTGTCATGGTCGCACATGATCAGAAGGATATATTGCAGAGAATACCTGGTCTGGATGAGTTAAAGAAATATTGTGTTCTCTTACAGTCCTCACTCAGCTTCTCGACCATATGGGATGAATAGTTGATTATTCCAAACTCATTGGGGTGTCATTAATTAGGACTTGCTAGTTGTGCTTCAGGCCTCTTTCGTGGGCAATTTTTGCCTAAAATAGACCCCTGCTTGTTTGATCCTACTTCCAAAGATCAGTAATCCTTCAAAACTTTCTGGATTTAGACCTATCAGTTTAAGTAATTTGTGAACAAAGTTGTCTCTAAACTGTTGTGTCTTGGACTGGCCCCTATTCTGTCTGAGGTGATCTCTTTAAACCAATTACGGTTTGTTAAAGGGGAGAAGTATTTCTAAGAATATCATGTTAGCATAGGAAATTATTCATCAGATCAAGAAGCTTGTTGTAGAAAGCAATGTTATTTGAAGCTTGATATGGCCAAAGCCTGTAACAAAGTATCCTGGTTTTATATATGTATTCTTATGAGGAGGATGGAGTCAATTGTTTAGGAAGCTAAATAGTGCCAAAGAGCCCATCTTGTTGTAAAGAAATAAATAAATAGAAAACATGTCAATCCTCAATATACTTACAAGTATCTATCTAAAAATAGAGAGGAGGTTGAAAACAACATTACATGGAGGATCAATTCAGGTTCTTGATATTTTAGTGGGATGATTGGCTGAGAATCAAACCTCTTCCAAAATACACAACTAATAGGGTCACACTCAAAAATGTTCCAGTGGCTAGTTACTTGAATAATGGACAGTGAAATGAAGTGAGGACAACACAGCATGCCTTGTGTTATTAATCCATCAGATTCTATGATTCAAGATCAATTATAAGCCAGGAATTCCTGATGAAGCAGTATGGAAACTAATAGAAAATGATAAATTTTATACTACCTCTACCTGGAATCAATAACACAGCATGCCTTGTGTTATTAATCCATCAGATTCTACGATTCAAGATCAATTATAAGCCAGGAATTCCTGATGAAGCAGTATGGAAACTAACAAAAAATGATAAAATTTATACTACCTCTACCTGGAATCAGATTAGTATGGAAAGGAAACAAAAAAAAAAAGAAAACAGAATAAGTTGTACGAGCTCATATGGAATAGGTACATTCCTTTTAACATATCTTTCTTAACATGGAGAGCTTTAAAGTTGAAACTACTTAATGACATGACAGCTATTTCTGGAAGAGATCCTACAGAGTGGTGTTGCTGTGTTAGGCAAAGAGTGGAGGATATTAACCATATATTTATGGGTGGGAACTTTGCAAATCAGATTTGGCATTAACTCTCTGATTTCGTTGGCACCAATCATAGACCTACATCTCTTTAAGGTCCGTTGATCTACTGGTGGAACAGGAAATTCAAGAAGTATGTTCAAAACAAAAGAAAACATCAATTCAGTCCCTCCCAATCTTTAATTGCTGGAACCTGTAGAATAGATGTTCTGTAAAGCATGGACATTGTTCACTTGTCGGTTTCTAAGTTTTCATATCTAGAATGGCCTATAAACTAGACTGATCTGAGCATGCTAGCAGGCAGTTCTACAAATGAAATAAAGATCAACATTGTGATATGGCAGCCTCCTCATGATACTAGCATGAAACTCAACTCAAAAGGCGGTACATTAACAACCCAGGCAGCATTAGTGAAGATAGAAGGCTCAGAGATTCTCGAGGCAATACGGTATATGCTTTCACTATTCCATTAGGTGGTGCTAATAAGCAGACAGAGATACAAGCAGCAACATATAGGCTACTTTGGTGTATTAATCATGGATATCGAAAAATAGTATTAGGAGTTGATTCCCAATTACTTATTACTTGGATCAATTCTAGTCACTGGTTCAATTCCTAATTGACCTTCAAGAAGTGACTACCAGACTTAGTAGCTTCACATGTCCTCATACCTGTAGAGAAGGGAATAGTACAGCAGATTTGCTTGCAAAATAGAGTCACAAGTCGGATACTGGGCAAAACTACTACATATATCAGTAGCTTCCATAAGACTCAAGGGTTCGTTTTAATGGACAAATGGGGTTGATTAATGTTAGATGAAGGAGAAGTATCCCCACTTATTCCAATGCCTACAAATAATCCAATTTTGCCACCGAATTATATTGATTGATAAGTAAGCTTCCCCAAAACATATTTTATGACTTGCAAGGCCGGTTTATCATTCGAGGACGAATGTTCTAATGGAGGAAGAATGTTAGACCCTGTATGTCCTTAATTGGATCGATTAGGTAAAGTTTGGGACCGAAAGTGAAATTTTGAAAATATTTGGCTCTTGAAGACATTTTGGTAGTGTTTTTAAAGTGGTGTGGGTTTTCTATTGGTCCAAGTGTGGGGTGTGGACCACTCTTGGACCAAGACTTTATTTTTTTAATATAAGTAATGCCCTATCTTGTATTTATTTGTCTTTCCACCTTGAAGACCTAGAAATATCTAGAGCAACAAGTTGTGGAGCTTAAGGCCAAGTACCTAGATGTTCTTGTGATGACTGAAGTTGGTTACAAGTACAGATTTTTCGGTCAGGATGCAGAAAATGCTGCCAGAGTTAAGTATTTATGCACATATGGATCACAATTTCTTGACAACTAGTGTACCCACGTTTCAGTTGAATATTCATGTAAGGAGGCTGGTGAGTGCAGGCTACAAAGTTGGGATTGTTAAATAGACAGGAACTGCTGCAATTAAGGCTCATGGCTCGGATTGCTCTCCAAATTTCCTCAACATTTTCTTGGTTTTCAAGGCAGCTACAAGATACCTTAAGGGTTATTGGAGAAGCCCTGCACATGGAGGTTGAAGGTAAGTATGTTTAGCTATGTGTTTAGTATGATTTTCTTATGAAAGACAAGAGATTATGTTGGCTATATTGATGCTAAAATTGTGGGACAGCATATGTTGAAAACGTTGTGATACCTTTTTCTTATGAATAAAAGAGGAGCTTTTCTCTTCTTGGTTGACTATATTATGAAGTAATACTTATGTATTTAACAAAGATTGATTTAGTAGTGATATAAGTAAACTGTTTTATTGCTTTTACAGTCTGCAACAGTAAGCTCTTATGTGCTATTGCAATCATGTTCTTGATTGGAATTTGTGGGCTGGTGTATATGAGGCTATTGCCTCATGTCCTTCATGAATAATAGGGTACTTTCCTAAGACTGTTTGAAGGCTGTTAGTATGTTTAAATGTGTGGAAAATAGTTTGGTTAAAGTCGGGATAGGTTTGAAATCGCGAGGTCAAAATTTAGTGAAGAGATGTATGAGGCTATTGCCTCATGTCCTTTATGAATAATTGTGTACTTTCCTAAGACTGTTTGAAGGCTGTTAGTATGTTTAAATGTGTGGAAAATAGTTTGGTTAAAGTCGTGATAGGTTTGGAATCGCGAGGTCAAAATTTAGTGAAGGGATGTAACGTTATGCCGTCCATTTGTATGATGTGTAAACTTGTTGTGTATTCTGCTTTATGTATTGTTACAAGGCTATTATGGCTCTAAAGTAGGCTGTCTAGTTTGAAGAAATTATGAAAATTGACGCTTAGCTAGAATATTATGATCACCATAGCATGACGAAATGATTAAAAACCATCCAAACGCCTATGGGAGGAAGCTGTCCAGTTTGTTTTTTTATATACATGCTGTCCGGCATTACATGCTACCCAAAGTTTGAATGCTGCCTAGTTTTGTATGAGTTATTGGTGCTACTTAGTGTTATTATTGGGGTTATGGCATTGAGAATGATTGTGGGTGTTGTTGGGCTGTTGAAGTTGTTGTTGTTGATTAATTTGAGCCGAGTTGAGTCTCGGGGCAGCCTATTTTAAGGGGAGGTGCTGGCAAAATTTCTATAGAATTTTGGAGTAAATCTTGGAAGTTAAAGCCCGTAAAGGAGTCTAACTAACTATGGTGCCATTGTAATGTTTGTAGACATTGGGCGTCCGGAAGAATAGAATGGATTGGTTTGACATTGCAGTGGATTTAGAGAAGAAAGAGAGGTATGTAAAGCTTCACTCTCTTGGCATGACTAGTTTGAAAATATCAAATGTAATAAGGTTTGAAAAGTCCCTCATGTCTCCAACTGGAGCCTAAACTATACATTGTTTCTTCCTAATATGCAAGAAGACTATTCTATTTTGATTCCTATGTAATCCAAGTTTCTTTACTAATAAAGTGAGTGATCCTCAAAGAATGACTAGTTTGACAATTATGTAAGTTTGAACCGTTTGCTTATTATGTAAATCAACCAACCTTGATAAATATGAAAAAAGTGACAAGTTTGAGCCTTAAGGGAATTTGGCAAGTTTGAAGCCACCTTTGTTCCAACACTTTGAAAATAATAAAAGAACTTAAGGTGAACTATGTATATATGTAATTGATGTTGATTATGAATAATTCTCCATTATTTCGGAATCCCAATAATTCCAAGTTAAATATGATTGACCTTCAAGAAGTCACTACCAGACTTAGTAGCTTCACATGTCCTCATACCTGTAGAGAAGGGAATAGTACAGCAGATTTGCTTGCAAAATAGAGTCACAAGTCGGATACTGGGCAAAACTACTACATATATCAGTAGCTTCTATAAGAGTCAAGGGTTCGTTTTAATGGACAAATGGGGTTGATTAATGTTAGATGAAGGAGAAGTATCCCTACTTGTTCCAGTGCCTACAACTAATTTATTTTTTTCACCGAATTGTATTGCTTGATAAGTAAGCTTCCCCAAAACTTGTTTTAGTTTCGTTTGTGCTTTTCGCTTTACATATTCGGTACGTCTTTCATACTGACCCTCTTTCTTCGGGGGCTGCGTTTCATGCCCGCAGGTTCAAACGTACAGGGTAGAAGGCCTCCAGCTTAGGACCTCCATTTTCTGTTTGAAGAGCTCCCTCACTTCGGAGCTACTTTTGGTATACTTTCTGTGTTATCTTTCTATACTATATTCATTTTGGGTATGATGGGGCCTTGTCCCGTCTATCAGTATATCTGTATAGAGGTCTATGGACTCCTGTGAGTATGGGTTATGTCAGTTAGTTTGTACATTATGTTTGTATGCTGAGAGTTGGAAACATATCAGACAGTTTGGATACTACGTTTGTTTGCTGTGTTTGTTGGGCGGTTTAACCGCAGCGGTGACCTTGTCGGCCTGCACATATATGGACATGTATATGGTCTATTTGTTCTGTCTGTTGGAGTTTTCTGATTTCAGGTGGTTAGTCAGTAAAACAGAGGAAACTCTGCCGAAATTTCTGTAAATAGAATAGTAACTATTATTTGAGTTTGGCTTGGAAATTCTGTTTGGGTATCCCAATCGGGTGCCAGTCACGGCCCATAGGTTGGGTCGTGACAATACTAGTGAAGGAATATGTCACGACCCAACCCCGTGGGCCGTGACTAGTGCCCGATTGAGGCACCTAGACACCACTACTAACCAAATCCCAACTATAATGGCACCCGAATTTACAGAAAATTTGGCGGAGTTTCCTTTGTTTTACTAACTAACCACCTGCATACAGAACACCCAGCAAACAGTACCCATATATATAAATATACGTGGGACGGCAAGGTCACCACTGCAGTTAAACCGCCCAACATACACAACATAAGTACATACTATACAAACTGACATGTCCCACACTCATAGTGTCCACAGACCTCTATACAAACAGACTGAGTCAAAGGACGGGACAGGGCCCTGTCGTACCCTCAAATGAACATCGTACTAAATACAGAGGTAGCATGTATACCAACAGTTGCTCTGAAGCAAAGGAGCACTTTAAGCAGCAAGCAGAATCCTAAGCTGGAGGATCTCTCTCCGGTGCGTCTAAACCTACGGGCATGGAATGCAGCCCCCGAAGGAAGGGGTCAGTACAAAATATGTACCGAATATGTAAAGCGGAGAGCTTAGATAT
>DF357738.1:0-46763 GCA_000787875.1 Solanum virginianum
CTCCATTATATCTGACCGAGGAGCTCAATTTACTGTAAAATTTTGGAAGTCACTCCAAAGGAGTTTAGGGACACAAGTGAACTTAAGTACAACTTTCCATCCTCAAACAGATGGTCAACCAGAATGCACTATTCAGACATTCGAAGATATATTGCTAGCATTTGCATTGGACTTTAAAGGTAGTTGGGTAGATCACTTGCCACTTATTTCAAGATAGCACCTTATGAAGCCTGGTATAAAGGAAATGTTGATCACCAATTGGATGGTTTGAAATGGGTGAAACCGCCTTACTTGGGCTAGATTTAGCCTTATGAAGCCTGGTATAAAGGAAATGTTGATCACCAATTGGATGGTTTGAAATGGGTGAAACCACCTTACTTGGGCTAGATTTAGTACAACAAGCCATGGAAAAAGAGTTAAGGTAATACAGCAGTGGTTAGAAATGGCACAGTAGTCATAAGTCATATGCGGATGCCAGAAGAAAAGGACTGGAATTCTCAGTAAGGGTTTAGCTATTCTTTAAGGTATCTCCAATGAAAGGGGTTATGAGACTTGGTAAGAAAGGGAAACTAAGCCCATGTTACATAGGACCATATTAGATTACTAAGAGGTTTAGGCAGGCTGCATATGAATTAGAGCTACCCCAAGAACTTTCAATGGTTTATCACGTTTTCCATGTCTTGATGCTTCAAAAATGCATAAGTGACCCATCCTGCATCACTCCTATTGAGGATGTACAGGTTACAAAAGATCTCATATAAGAAGAGGTACCTATTGCTATTCTATATTGACAAGTTAAGAAGCTAAGGAATAAAGAAATAGCTTCAGTTAAAGTACTCAAGAGAAATCAGTAGGCTGAGGAGATAACATGGGAAGCTGATGACATAATGAAGTCAAGATATCCTTACTTATTTAAAGCTGAAGAGAAAGTCTAACACGTAGAATTGAGGCCCTAATAGGTACGTGTGATTGAATACTTGGTGTGTTGTCAAAAGTTTATATAAAGTAAAGATTTAAACGTGGTTAAAGTATCTAGCTATGCTAACATTCAAGGATGAATGTTCCTAAGGAGGGGAGGATGTAACACCCCACACATACTATAAGTATTTGTATTATACATATGAAACATGATATGGACTTTCAATTAGTGCCAATTTTAAAAGTGTTTGCATCTCGCGTTGAAGGGTGTCATGTGTATCTAAAGTTTAAGAAAGTTACGTGTATATATGTTTTCCGTCGAGTTAAAGGGACTAAGACCCTAAACAAAGGAAAACAAATTGAGGTGCATTTAGGACTTAGGAAGCTAGCAGGTGAGTCAGCTACTTGCTTGGCTTGAACTTGCGAGTTAAACGGAAACGAGACCCGACGTCGAAATTATCCAATTCTGATTATGAATAAAGTTCGTGTTAAGGGTGTATCTTTAGACCATATTTTAGCACTGTAAATGATCTATAATTTCAGCCCAATATGAAGAATAACAAGGGCCCAAATGCATCACAATTCACTTATTTTCTTATTGATTATAAGTTGTTTCTCTTCTTGGTTTACTTTATTATGGAGTATTACTTGTGTAGTTAACAAAGGATAGATTGGAAGTGGTATAAGCAGGCTGTTTTGTTACTTTTATAGTCCACAACAGTAATCATTTACGCGATATCGCAATTGTGTTCTTGATTGAAACTTGTAAGCTGATGTATATATAGCTATTGCTCCGCGTTTTTCATTGTTGATTTGGTGCGGTGTTGAGACTGTTTGAAGGCTGCTATTATGTATAAATGTGTGAAGAACAATTTGGTTAAAGTTGGGATAGGTTTTAAGTTATCGACGTTGAAAGGTAGCGAAAAGATGTAACGTTATGCTGTCCGTTTGTATGCTGCGTAGAATTGTTATGTGTCCTATTTTGTGGATTGTTATAGGGCTGACATGGTGCTACACTAGGCTGTTATAGGGCTGATATGGTGCTACCCTAGGTTTTACATGATGTGTAGATATTAATGTCCACTAGAAAATACAATCAAAGGCGAAACAATGAGAAAGTACGCTCGGGTTTGTAGTTGCACGCTTGCTGCCCGGGTGTTGTTTCTATGTGAAGTTAGGTTTCCAAGATGTGTCCATTGGCTTCTAATGCTGGTTTTATTACTTACTATGTTGTAGCTGAACATTTTGAGGAATGGAAGGTTATCCCAAGGTAGTCGCGAGGTCGTACAGCGAGGTATGTAAGGCTACTTGATTTCGTATTACTTGGCATGAAATCTATAGGGTTCCTTGGCACATAAAGGCACCTCCCAACTCTGACATAGTACATTATCTCGTACTGACATCCCTTATAAGGGACCTGTATTTCATGCTGCAGGTATAGGTACTAGTAGATCTCCCCAGTAGAAGTACAGGATATCCAGCAGTGGTTACCAAGCTTCAAATTACTTCGGAGCTTTGCATATCTAGAGTTTATGTTTTTGTATTGTACAGTTAGTTGAAGAGGGGCCTATCCCAACCCTTATCAGATTCTTATCAGTACTTAGAGGCTTTGTAGACTATGTAAACTAAAATGTGATCATATTATGTACTTTAGGCAGCATGGCACTACATTCTCCCGACCCTTATCAGATTCTTGTCAGTACTTAGAGGCTTTGTAGACTATGTAAACTAAAATGTGATCATATTATGTACTTTAGGCAGCATGGCCCTAACGGCCTAATCATATGCTTTTCCTTTTGGCTTGTAGTGCTATTTACCTTCTTAAAGGCCTGCTGAAGGTGTAATCCCTTATAATGCATATAGAAAGCACATAGATATAGGTTGATTCTCCCAGGACTTATTGTCAATGGGTACTAGTCCGCCTTAATGGGATTTGGGGCATGATAGATTGGTAAATATAACTAAAAAAGGCACAGGAGACACCTAGTCTTAACTAAAGGACTGGACTTGGACTTGATGTTGCTATGCCTGTTCTAGGAGATGAAAGTGTCTTGATCATAAGATATCTGGAAAAGGTTAGGATATTCTCCAATTAAAGATGAGTTGCCTCACCATCTATGCTTCCAAAATTTGATATGGAAGCCTACCCACCTTGAAATAGATGTTCCCAGAGAATCTACCCCAACTTTTTCAGACAAACAACTTGAGTATTTGATGATTTGGTATACCATTGACTTTGAGCTCTATATTTTGTCTTAGTATCACCTCTAGAGACAAGTGTCTCCTGAACATACCAACAGTCACTTATTGACATGCATTACTATGATTAATCAAATCTTTAATACTCATACGAAATATTGGTTGTGTGACTTGGGAACAATTGACCAAGTGAAATTTTTGCACCTTACCGATACATTTTAATAAAAAGGTTCTCCTGATCTTGTCTAGATATTTTTGTGCCTTAGTTGGAATGGGGAAGACTATAGGTGGGAATGTTGTTCGAGACACTATTAGTAACTGTAAGTCTACCTCTTAAACTTCTCATTATACCAATCTAACTTTTGTTGTCCTACATTTAGCACTAAAAGGGAGCCCAAATGTGTTGGTGGGAAAGAACTAATACTATAATATACGATTCATGCCAACCCATTAAAATTAGGGATATCATTGAGATTACACTTTTAAGCATGATGATGCGCAATCCTATGGGAAGACGATCCAACAACCACGCATAACTAGAGGCTACAACTTTAGATTAAATTGGTGCCTCCAATTAGGTACAATAAAGTATGCTTGGAGATGCATTCAGAGCTTGCTGTGAATTGGATTAGTCACCATGTCCAAACTCCTCGGAACACTAATGTAATTTGGATAAAATTCACAACCTCATCACTCAGTTTTAGTCATTTACATGCAGTCACACTGGGAGTCCAATTTTATTGTTGATTGCTTAGTGAAATTCAGTCATATATCACTGATCCAAAGCTATTCTTCAATGATCAATATCTTCCTAAGGAGGTTTTAAAGAAAATGCAGCCAATAGGAAACTAAATCATCAAAATAAGCAATTAATTAAATGAAAAAATATTTGGAAAGACAAAATTCCACACAAAGTAGTTTGTTGTGTTCGCACAAGATAACCTGATGAAGAGGGGAATCCCACTATGCTCTAGATGTTGATTCTATTGGGAAACTACAGAAATAGTGGTCCAGCTATTCATAAATGCAAGGTCACTAGTCAATTGTGGAGAGTGTTTCTTCGGCTCAAAAATATTTCCTAGACCGAGAAAAATTAGAGATACTACATAACTGGGTTAAGTTGACAAGAGAAACAAATCGAGCACTACAAAGAAGAGCTAATGCACAGAAGAGATATAACAATATTAACCAACTTCTTGTCCATTGGAATTTAATCAAGGATCCAATTAGGATTCAAGGGGAAATTCCAAAGTTTATCATAAGTTATGCTCATAGGAAGCTAAGAGAGGTTGCCAAAAACTTCACAAATTGCCCAAGACTTGCAATGGAGGAAAAGGAAGTCTTAGAGCCTGTTTAGATTGGCTTTTGGCTTTTAGCTATGAAGCTAAAAGTCTAAAGTTACAAATCCGAACTTATGACTTCAAAGTTTGTTTATAGGTTTGTAAGATCGCCTCGCCACAAAGCTAAAAGACGATGAAGGTTCCCCTTGCCTCCCCTCCCGCCATTGGCAACAAGCCGATAGTAAGAGAATTCACATAACAAGAAAGTAAGAAGTACAACATAAGGAATTTGATTCATCAACCCACAAAACTTTACAAAGTAGAAAAACTCAAATAGTAGCAAATGATAAAGATGAGTAGTGCCATGAGTTGGAGTAATTTCAACACTACTAGGCATTCTTGATGATTGTCATACTTGTTCTTGGCCATTGTTATTATTTTTGGAAAGCTAATAAATATTGATACATTAGTTAATGAGACATTTATAGGGTCAGAATTATCACACCTGAAGTCTCCTTAAGGCAGATTGGCACCCGTTACTGACAAGGCTTGGGAGAACCAACCTATAACCATGCATTCCTATGAACATTATAAGGGGTTTCCACATTCAACATGCTTTCATGAAAGTAGAGAGTAAAAATAAGCCAAAAAGAAATACATATGACTAAGCCATTGGAGACACAATGTCTAAAGTATAAGATATGACCATACTTTCCTTTACATAGTCTACAGAGCCTCTATATAAGGAACACTATCTGATAAAGGTTGGGACATGCCCGACCTCATGACCAACTATTATACACTATAAAAATATAAGCTCTAAAACCACAATGACCCGAAGTAACCTGGAGCTTAGTATAGGAACTGGATATTTTATACTCCTACTGGGAAATCTACTAGCTCATGTACCTGTAACATGAAATGCAGGGCCTCTGTAAGGGATGTCAATACGAGATAATGTACTAAATATATAAAGAAAAAAGTATCATATATAAAATAACAACTCAAATAAAGTCATGCATTGGTGTAAGAATAAGAGACCACCTTTTAGTCATATTGTGGAACCATATACTTTATATCATTTTTGTTACTTTACCCTTCTTTATTTTATTATCTATGCACAGTATATAATACAATGACCAACTGATCAGTGGTAAATTAATTTCAGAATCAACCCATACTAGGTTTTCCTTTCACCCCTAGGATACCCCCGTAATGTGGGGTCAACCCATGCTAGGTGATTTTTCCACCCCTGGGAATCCACCTACCAATAAGAATCTTCACTTTACCTTTTATTTACTTTTGAGATGATTCTTTTTGTGATCATAATATTTGGGTTGTAGAACCATAGACATAACATGTGACATGTAAATAATAATACAAGATAATACAACAATAAAAAGAGTAGGTTAAATAAATAACTAAATGCATAGGAGATGAAACAACACGAACTTTATTTAGCAAAAAGGAACTCATGTATCTGGTATCCAAAGTATGTTTGTACATTCGATAATGGTTATGTATGGTAAAATATGAACATGTCAAAGAGTGGAAATATGTTTATTAGTTATGTCGGAGTTTGTAGATGCCTCTATGTGCCAAGGAAGGGTCTAGATTTTACGCCAAATAATACGAAATCGAGTAGCCTTACATACCTCATTGTACGACCTCGTTAATACCTCAAAGTAATTTCTATTCCCCCCAAATATGTATCTACAATAGAGTAGGTGATAAAACTAGTATTAGTAGCTAATAAAGATGGTTTGACAGTCCAATCTCATAAAAACAACACAAGCAGAAAGCCTGTAATTATCAACTCAACAGTATTCTTTCAACCTTTCCACCTTTAATCGTATTTTCTAATACACATTCTCATATAAATGTCATATCCAGCCTTTTTTAGTCCCATAAAAGGCCTACAACAGCTTAACAACTCTACACAACACACAAGTAGGCAGCATAACAGTACATCTTTTCACTACATTTCGACGTCAACAATCCCAAACATGTTGCAACGTCAACCAAATTGTCCCCAACATATTTACACATAAAAACAGTCCTAAAACAATCCAAAAATAGTACCAACGTAGATGGAGGACATGAGACAATAATTTCTAATTACTAGCTCGCAAGTTCCTACTAAGAGCACAATTAAGATAGCATACAAGAACTCATTTTTTAGGAAAACACAAATGGTGCGGCAACCTTGTTACATCGTTACTGAACTAAACCTTATTAGAAACATTAACATCCCTTAATAATCAAGACAAACAAGAAGAGAAAAGTCTCTAAATAAATAAAGAAAGTGAGTAGCAACTCCTAGAACACATGCTATCAAATATTTCACACAAGCACAACCAGCTACTTCTCTTATTTTTCATGGAAAATTTTCACTAAATACATGGGTATTCTTGCTTCCCTTAACCTCCGAGGAGTAGGGCTTCTCCAAGAACCCTAAAGTTTTGTTGTGGCTACTTTGTAAAGGCAAGACAAAGCAAGGAGAAAAACTTTGAAAAATCTAATTTTTGCTCTATGTCAAAATTACTTGAATTTGCTGGTTATTAACCCCTTTTAAAGGGCCACTCTTGGCCAACTTTCTCTTCCAATTGAAGCCACATTTTAGCAAGGTGGTGATCTAGTTGCTTGGCCCTTTCACTTGGGCCTTAATGGGCTCCAATTCAACAGGACTTGGTCGCCCATTTTTCTCTTTTCCCTTCACTTAGTTTGGGCCCAAATCATCAAGTGGGTTGTGAATGTGCTTGGGACCCTTTTTCTATTCATCTTGGGCTATAAATATTGTCCCTTTACTATTCTAAACCACAGGTCAAACTTACACCCTTAACTTGGGCTTTATTCATTATCGAACTTGGACAGATTCAGTGTTAGGCCTCATCTTCGTCTACCTAGACTATTTAAGCTAAGCACATAGGTGACTCACCTGCTAGTTTCCAATATCCCACAAGCACCATACTTCTTTCCCTTTATTTAAGGTGCAATCTCCTTATTTGACTTAAAACTTATATACACTCACTCACCTTAACTGTTAGTCATAAATATATCCCTCCAGTCTAAAAGTTACGAACTTCTAAAATTAGTGCTCCTTCTATCGATTCATCTCATGTTCCATATGCATTTGACTAGTACATGTAAGATATGGGGTGTTACATCCTCCGTCCCCAGGAACATTCATCCTCAAATGTTAACATAATTAGATAACTTAAAAGTGAAACCCCTCATTTAAACAAGCTTTTGACAACATAACAAGTATTCAAGCACACGTACCTAGTAATTCCCCAATTTTAAATCTTGGACTACCATTTTAGTTTCAAATAAATAATGGTACTTAGATCTCATCACTTCCTCTACCTACCACATTATCTCTTCTACTTCCTGGTTCCTCTAAAGTACCTTTACTAAAGCTATTTTTTTATTTCGTGGCTTCTTAACTTGATAATCTAGAATAGCAATAGATACCTCTTTATAGGTTTGATCTTCTATAAGCTGTACATCTTCAATAGGAGTGATACGTGATGGGTCAACTATTTATTTTCAAAGCATTGAGACATGAAATGCTGGCTAAACTATTGAAATCTCTTGGGGTAGCTCTAATTCATATGCAACTTGTCCAAACCTTTTCATAATCTTATATGGCCATATAGCATGAGCTTAGTTTTCCCTTCTTACTAAATCTCATAACACCTTTCATTAGGAACGCCTTTAAGAATACCCAATCTCCTTCAGAGAATTCTAGTCCTCTCCTCCTAGCATATGCATATGATTTGTGACAACTTTGGGTCGTTTCTAGCCACTGTTGTATTACCTTGACTTTTCCATAGCTTGTTAGAATAGGTCTAGCCCAAGTAGGGTGGTTTCACCCACTTCAAACCATCTGATTGGTGACCTACATTTCCTTCTATGCAAAGCATCATAAGGTGTAATTTTGATGCTTGAATGAAAGCTATTATTATAGGCAAATTCAATAAGTGGAAAAATGATCTACCTAACTAACCTTGAAGTCCAATGCATAAGCCTAAAATATATCTTCAAGTGTTTAAATAGTGTGTTCTGCTTGACCATCTGTTTCAAGTGTTTGAATGGTGTGTTATGCTTGACCATCTGTTTAAGGTGGAAAGTTGTCGCAAATTCACTTGTATTCCTAAACTCCTTTGGAAGGACTTCCAAAACTTTGTAGTGAATTGAGCTCCCGATCAGATATAATGGAGATTGGGACCCTATGTAGCCTAACTATCTCTTTGAGGCATAACTTTGCATACTCTTCAGCTGTATAATCACTTTGTGAGTCTATCAACTGCTACCCATACGAAGTCAAACTTCTAAAAGGAGCGAGACAACCCTGTAATAAAATCTATATTGATCATATTCTACTTCCAAGTTGGAAGCTCTATACATTGCATATAACTCCTAGCTTGTGGTGCTCTACTTTGACTTGTTGGCAACTCAGATATTGAGCCACGAATTCTGCAAGGTCCTTTTTCATGCCTCCCCACCAAAATATTCCCTTCAGGTCATGATACATCTTAGTTGATCCAGAATGGATGGAATATCTTAAATGATGGTATTCTTCACATATCCTTCTTCTTAATCCATTAATATCAGGCACATATAATATATTTTAGTAATAAAGTACTCTATTTTGTGTAAATTCAAAGCCCTTCATTGTACCCTGACTCACATTTTCCTTAAGCCATCATGGAACAGGATCTTTGAACTACTTTTCTTTCACCTCTATTACTAATGAAGACTCTGTAGTATTATGCACAACAACCCCTTCCTTTGGAGTTTCAAGAAGGCGAACTCCCAGACTAGCTAGTTGACGTAGATCTTTAGCTACTCCTTCATTTACCACAGTCTGATCACTAATATTCATGATTGCCTTATCACTCAGAGCATCGGTTACTACATTTGCTTTCCTTGGATGGTATAGTATATCAACGTTGTAATCCTTTATTAGCTCTAGCCATCTTCGTTTCTTAAATTTAGGTCTTTCTGCTTACAAATGTACTACAGGCTCTTATGATTAGTATATATGTCAATATGAACCCCATACAAATAGTGACACCATATTTTCAAAGCAAATACAATCACCACTAGCTCAAGGTTATGGGTTGGGTAGTTTTTCTCATGTGGTCTTGTCTCGAGGCATAAGCAATTATCCTACTATGTTCTATCAGTACACACCCTAAACCAACTTCTAAAGCATTGCAATATACTACATACCCATTTGTGCCTTCTGGAAGCACTAGCATAGGTGCAGAAGTCATCCTGCTTTTCAACTCTTGGAAGCTTCTTTCACATGCATCATTCCATTGGAACTTGGTTGCCTTATGCGTCAACTTTGTTAAAGGTGTAGAAATAGAAGAAAAACCTTCAACAAACATTCTGTAACAACCTGGCAACCCTAGGAAGCTTTAAACTTCTACAGGTGTCATTGACCTTGTCTAATCTATCATGACCTCTATCTTTTGTGAATCAACGCTTATTCCTTCATCGGATACAATATGATCCAAGAGTTCTACTGATTTTAACCAAAATTCACCTTTGGAAAACTTGGTGTACAATTGCCAATCACAAAGAACTTGTAATACCTGTTGTAAGTGATTTGCATGGTCCTCTTCTGATCTTGAATATACCAAAATATCATCTCATCTATAAATATTATCATGAATACATTCAAGAATGGCTTGAACACCCTATTCATCAAATCTATAAAAACTGTTGGTGAATTTTTCAACCCAAATGACATAACAAGAAACTCAAAATAACCATAGCATGTCCTGAAAGTTGTCTTGGGTAAATCTTTCTCCTTCACCCTCACTTGGTGATAACCTAATCTCAAGTCTATTTTTGAAAAGCATTTTGGCACCCTGTAGCTGGTCAAATAAATCATCAATCCTGGGGAGTGGATATTTGTTCTTAATTTTTACTCTATTCAATTATCGATAGTCGATACACACTCTCAAGGTGCCATCCTTTTTACATACAAATAACATTGGTGCACCCCAAGGGGACACACTAGGCCTTATAAAATGCTTCTCAAGTAAGTCTTTTAATTGCTCCTTTAATTCACGTAATTCTGCTGGGGCTATTCCATATGGAGGGATAGAAATAGGTTGAGTTCCTAGAAGTAAGTCAATACCAAAATCTACTTCTCATTCTGGAGGTAAATTTGGAAGCTCTTCAGGAAACACATTAACAAATTCATTCACTATTGGGACAGATTGAAGAGTTGGTGATTATGCTTCCAGATCCCATACTCTAACTAGATGACATTTATATCCCTTGGATATCATCCTTCTTACCTTAAAATAAGAGATAAACATCCTCTTTGGCACCCCAACATTGCCTTTCCATTCGAGAACTGCCTCATTTGGAAAGTGGAAGTATACTCTCTTGCACTTTGTTTGGATGGTTGTTATGTATTTTTTCATAATGTATTATATTGTGTTGTATTATATTGTATTGTACTATATTGTTTCAATGACTACAATGTTTGGATAGATTGTATTATTCTTTGTCATTACATAATGTCATACGTTCATAATTTGAATGATACACCAACAAAAAAGTAAAGGGTACGTGGTAGATTTAATGAAAAGATATGGTAAATGATAAAGTAGAATTATTAGATAAATAAATAAAGCGAAAAATGAGAAGAAAATACTAAAGTAACGACACAACCACACAAAATCGGTTGTTATATAAAATGGATCTTTTGATCGTTACCTAATGATGAAATTAAATGATAAGATACAACGGAATTTAAGTAATAATCAAAACAAACATTGTACTTAAACTAACAATACATACAACGGGTAACAACCATCCAAACAAGGGATTAGTTCTGCGATCCACGGTGGCATAACAAGAAGCTAACCAATCAATACCCATTATAATATCTTTCACGACCCAAGCCTAGGGCGCAGACGTGACATGGAAAATAGAGAACCCGAAGGAAATCCAAACAAGCCTCTCAGCATATCAATCACATATCCTTGGTCACGGAAGCAAAACATCAACAACAAGAGACATAAAGAAGGGAAAAAGGGAGTAAGGGAAGTCTTAGATAACCATAAAACATTCAAGAGTCAAGATCATAGCATAATTACATCAATTGTTCCAACAACACCTCTAGCATAGATTGGGCGAGGCCAAGACACTTTCCCAGCTGACCCTCATAGTATCAAATGTTTAACATGAAGAGATACCAAAAGCAAGAGTAATATAGCTAGTGTCTTTGAAATTGAGGACTGCCAACAACACCTATAGCATAGATTGAGCAAGTTCTAAGACACTTTTCGGACTCACCATCATAGTATCAAATATTCAACATAAAGAGATAAATTAAAAAAACATGATTAGCATAGGTAGTGTCCCCGAACTTGAGGACTCGCCAAAGCTTATCTTCAAGATGCCAAGACTAACCACTGGAGGATGATCATGAGAAGCTCGGGGACCTACATGGTAACATCATGTAGGCATAGAGTATGCATTAGTACATTTAAATGTACTAAGTATGCAGGATAAAATGCAACAAGACATAAGCCAATATAGTCAAAATGCATAATCATAGGCAATGGATATATAATCTCAATATGTCATGCACGATCAATGATCATAATAAATCATACTTGTAAATCATTCATCTTACATAACATATATATTAGTATAATATCAACATGGGATGCATTATAAATGCTTGAAGTAAAACATGCTTGTAAATTACATATTTTGTATAAAACGTAATGCATATGTGGGAGAAGACCATACTCATAGGCTAAGCAACTATTACTCGAAATCCATGGCATGTCACCCTCTTGGAAGGTGATTGAGCTGCATACCCCTCAACGTGGTCGTACGGGCATGTCAACCCCCGATGAGGTGGTCAAGGTACATTCCCCTCGATGTGGTAGTACGGGCATGTCACCCCTCGATATTGTGGTGAAGGTACATAACCCTTGACATGGTAATACGGGCATGTAACCCCCTTCCCCCCCCCCCAGATGAGGTACTCAAGGTACATACCCCTCAATATGATACTACAAGCATATCACCTCTCGATGAGGTGATCAAGGTATGTCACCCCCTCAACAAGGTGGTTGGGCATGTCAACCCCCAACAAGGTGTGGTCAACTTGCAAAACTATAGATACTCTTTAAGAATTCAATACATACATACAATTCCTCAATCATCATAAAGTCTCTTGACTTATAAACCATGCATTGGATCATCAATAACTCAAGAAATCTTCTCAAACAATTTTATCAAACACTTGGCAGGGATGCAATGCTAGTTCAAAATTATGCAATTCAAAAGTGAAGTAATGTTAGAAAAGTTAATGTAAATCAACCAACCAACACATAGTAAAACCCTCATGTAAGTTATCTTGTAAACCGTCATCAAACTCATAATAGGTCATAGTTTCATAGCCCAAAGCATTCATAGTCACAATAGTCAAACCATCTTATAGTATAAGCTTGAAATAGGTACACATGTGTTTCCAATCAATATTTCATAAAAGCCCAACATAATTTGTAATCATAATTTATAATAAGTAATACCCATAAGTAATTAAACTTGAAAACATTCAAGTTTCATAAAAAGGAAGGTTGGGCACCATGGGTGAAAGGACCCAATGGTTGAAATTCACATACCTCAAATTTGGGGATTTCCTTGATGTAGATTTGAATGAGAACTTGAAGCTTGAATGAATTTTTTGAGATCTGGAATGAGTTTTTGTCACCTCAATTCGGGTGTTGAACGAGGACTTAAAGCTTGAATGATGTTCTTGAGATTCAGAATTAAGCTTTGACAATTGAATTTGGAGGAAATATTTGGTCAAGTGTTAGAGAGGGTTTTGAGAGTGTCTGGAGTGATATAGAATTGAAAAATAGCTAAGTATAGGTGCTTTTATGCATAGGTGGGCATGGGGCCAAGACCCCAATATTTTAGGCCAAAACAGAAAAATCAAGGAAGTGCAAACACACCTCTGCAATGGGTCCACATCATAGAAGCAATGCGGATCCCTACTAGAAATTAAAAATTTGGCAAAAATGAAATTTCACTACGAATTCTCTAAAATCGCAATTACATCCATTTCTCACTCAGTTTTGCCCCCTGATCAAGAATATAAAGTCAAATTTTCAATATCACACATGGATTTTGAGATATATAGAAATTACGATTATGAACATATCTGAAGCACATTTTTGGAGCGTTTCAACATCTCCTCCTTGGGAACATTCGTCCCAGAATGTCAAAGAAGCGTATATGAGAGAAGTAACCATGAGAATTACATCCCAACATATAAATGCAACAAATGCTTTAAAAAGCATTTCAAAAACTTTAACATGAATGTCAAAATCACCATAAACTTGTCAACTTAAACATGAATGCATGCAAAATGACATAAGGGTTGAATCTTATGACTTGAAATCATATAGAGGAACTTAAAGTAGTACCTCTGGCTTGAGTAGAGTGGAAGAGATATGGGTAACGCTTTTGCATGTTCGCCTCGGCTTCCCATGTGGCACTTTCAACTTGTTGGTTTCTGCAAACCTTGATGGAAGCTATATCCTTGTTTCTCAACCTCTTCACTTATCTATCCAAAATTTCTATTGGAATATCCTCATAAGTCAAATTGTCTTTTACCACACCCACAATATCTAAAGGAGCACAAGGGTCACCCACACACTTTCTCAATATAGATACATGGAAAACTGAATAAATCATACTCATATCAATGGAAAACTCCAACTCATAGGCCACCTTACCAATCCTCCTCAACACTCTATAAGGGCCCACAAACCTTGGGCTTAATTTACCCTTCTTGACAAATCAGGCTACACCCTTCATGGGTGAGACTTTTAAGTAAACCCAATCACCAACCCTAAATCCAAGATCACTTCTTCTTACATCAAAATATGACTTTTGCCCACTTTAGGATGTTTTTAATCTCTCCCTTATCAACCTCACCTTCTCTAGTGCTTCCATGACCCAATTCATACCTAGCAAAGCCATTTCCTGCACTTCAAACCACCCAATCAGGGATCTACAATGCCTATCATAAAGAGCTTCAAAAGGAGCCATACCAATGCTTGAGTGGTATTTATTGTTTTAAGCAAATTCTATGAGTGGAAGATGTTCATCCCAACTACCATTAAACTCCAAAACACAAGCTCTATGCATATCCTCAAGGGTTTGGATAGTTCTCACGGCTTTGACATCTGTTTAAGGGTGAAAGGTCGTGCTAAGCTTTACCTTGGTACCAAGACCTCCTTGGAAAGACCTCCAAAAGTGAGAAGTGAATTGAGTACCACAATCCGAAATGATAGACAAAGGCACCCCATGCAATCTAACCAACTCATAAATGTAATATTTAGCATAATCTTCGGTACCATAAGTAGTTTTGATAGGTAAGCAATGAGCCGACTTTGTCATTCTATCAACCATAACCCAAATAGAATAAAAGTTCTTCCTAGTCTTAGGCAACGTAACCACAAAATCCATGTTGATTTCCTCCCACTTCCATGTAGGAATCTCTATATCTTGGGTTATGCCACCCGACCTTTGACGTTCGATTTTCACTTGTTGGCAATTGTAACATCCGGATACAAACTTGGCAATGTCTCTCTTCATACCACCACACCAATACACCTCTCTAAAATCTCTATACATCTTTGTAGAACGGGGGTGAAAATAGAATAGGAAGAATCATGAGCCTCATCTAAAATCTTCTTTATCAAGTCATCAACACTAGGCACACACAATCTACCTTGGTACCTAAGGGTACCATCTCTTTAATGCCCTTATTATTAAATAATGTATTCACTTTAAAAAAAGATATTTCCTCAAGATAAAGTCAACCCCTACTTCACAATTCTTTGACTTGAGTTTGTGTCGTTAGAGAAATTGATTTTTTTGAATAGTAGAAAGGAATGATGGAGGGGTTTGTTTTATTGCAATTTATTTAATTTTACACAATTATACATGTTAGATAATCCTTAATAATAATTATTATGTGTGAACAAAATAATTATGGAAGGAAGAAGTGAAAATTATGGCAGCCACCTTATTGGACCATTTTTCTTTTAAGATGTTTTTGACATAAAATAGGTTTTTCCCAAACTAAGTCGGTTTAATGAACTTATAAAAGCTTATAAACTCTCTCATAACCTTATATTTAACAAACATACATGAAATAAATCAGTTCCTTGGAGTAAAGTTGAGAAATCCTCTATCTTTTTGTAAGTGGTTGAATTTTGTCTTTAAATTTCATAGTGTGTAGTGATTGTGGAATATCTCATTTTTTATAGCTGTATTTTTAGTGTGTAAATATATTTTGGAAAGATAATTTATATACCTATAGCTGTTCTATTTATTTGAAAATCTAAATCCATTTGTATGGTATTAAAAGAAGGCATGAAACATAGTGAAAGTTCTGGCCAGTTTTCTATTTGAGAAGCCTTCTATGTATTGTTGTTAGTATTTTAATCATATCTTGATGTGTGAGCTATAATTTGTTATTCTTATTAGTTCATTGCAGCCCCAAGACATGTATCTACAACTATTATGTGTATATTGATACCTAATTTTGTAGATATGGATTCTAAACAGTTAACGTAATTTTGGACAAGTTCTATCCATAGTTTTGACATAGAAATCCCTGGGGGTGTGTTGTTAGTGTTTCGATTATAAATACTTGTACAAAGGGTTTTTGAAGTGTTTATTGGTTTTTTTACAACCTATATTAATATACCTACAATTTTCATGTAGACTGTAAAGCCTAGTGTTTCCATATACCAATACAAAATCTAATTGGGTTGCAAGGCAGTAAAGTTGCCGAGAAGAGTATGATTTGCAGAAATAGGACTCACTTTTGGCATTTATCTTATTAATTTCTACCTGTTGAATGTGCTGAATATTAAATAAGTATGTAAATGGGCATTAAGATACTCACACTCTTATACAATTTGAAGGAAATTGATTGAAGAAAAGGATATCGTATTGAACCACGACTTGAAATCGGTAGGGGCGGTTGCGTGCTAAAAAAAGTTCAGGTTTTTGTAACAACTTGTTCTTATGCCTTTGTCACTTGCTGGTATTTTTGAATGTTATCTTAGTATCTCAACTACATTCTTGTTATTTAATCTGGTTGTGTTGATATATTTTGGGACTTGCACGAAACTTGTTTAATTCACCCATTTGTACGAATTGTCTGATCACTTCACATCCTTGTGGACTTTATCCTTTTTATGGCTGTGACTTTGTCACCATTGACATGCCTCTTGTTAGGATCAATCTCCATCTTGATTGTGAATTTTTGGTCTGTCCTAAGTATGGAAGTAGTCCATTTTATGCATGAACTAGAAAGTCACTCTTAACAAGGTTCTTGGTTCTCTTGATAATTAGGTTTTCACCCATCTTGATATAGGGCTTTAGTCCTCCTTCATACTTGATTATGTTTGGTATGATGGAATGACCTACATACTGGGCAAAACTTGATATTTGAATGTCTTGTAAAAAAATTTTTCCAGGAACCCTTGATACTTAGATCTTTAAATATCTTACTTGATACTATTGATGTATTTGTTCACTTGGTCTACTTACTATATTCCAGTTATATTTCCCTTTGATTTAAGAAGGGTAAATTGAGGGATTTAAGGTTCTCAACTTTTAGCTTTTACACCACTAAGCTTCATGCTTAGCAATAGTTCAGTCTATCGTAGGGAGTACCTAAGATGATGCTTGAGGATGACCATTAAAGATAAATTTTGGGAGTTGTGCAGAAGATCACATTTGCATATAGCAATAGATATTATAGTAGTTTTGGGACATGTACAAGATTCTGTTATTGCATATGTATGTATAAATTTTAAAGGCTAGTGTAAATTATGGCACCATGGTTTTTGACTTTAAATTTTGGCTTGTTTAGTTAAATTTGACCTAGCGAGCTTGTTTCTATAGTAAAATGTCAGTTATGTTAAGATGATTGTATGAAACGAAACTAGTACATTTTATGCCCTTGTATTTTAACATTGGCAATACATTTTAACATGCTACAACAGTGTTGGCAATATATGAATATCTCATAAAATAGTAGTTTAAATTACTTGCAAGGTACTTACGCCAAAAACATGAGCTAGAAATCAACTAAACCACCTTTAGAACAAACTACTATATCTTTAACTATTTTGAATTCATTACTTAAATATGATTAATATGTCACGTGCTAAATCCTTCGCATGCTAGTAAGTGTTATGTAATCTTAGATTGTATAGAAGTGGCATCCTCCCGCAAGGGGTTGCCACAATCTCCCTCTTGGGAGAAAACCTCTACTTTACCATCTCTCACCAATGCCTTCAATTCTAGTAATGCGGGGTCAAGATCTTATTCTGCCTTTACCTCCTCAATCAATGAAGACTTAGAACCATCAACAACCACTACACCACCATTATCAACTTCTTTCAACCTAACCCCTAATCTAGCCAACCGATGGATATCTTTAGCCACCTCTTTGCCACTATCATCAACATGAACTAGACTACCCATAGACACCCTACTTAGAGCATTAGCCACAATATTAGCTTTGTCAGAGTGATAATGCACACTCATATCATAATCTTTAAGGAGATCTAACCACCTTCTTTATCTCAACTTAAGATATTTTAGGATGAACACATATTGGAGACTCCTATGATCAGTAAACACATCAACATAACCCCATACAAGTAATGACGCTAAACTTTCAAAGCAAATACCACGGCCGCCAATTAAAGATTATGGGTGGGATGATTCTTCTCATGCACTTTAAGTTGTCTAGAGGTATATGCTATCACCTTACCACTTTGCAGCAAAACACACCCCAAACCAATTCTTGAGGCATCACAATATACAACAAATGTATCCAACCCTTCCGGTAAAGACAAAATAGGGGTGGAGACAAGCTTGTCTTTCAAGGTTTGGAAACATTTTTCACACTCATCGATCCATTCATATTTTGCCTTCTTTTGGGTCAACTTAGTCATAGGAGAAGTAATAGCAGAGAAGCCATTTACAAACCTCCTGTAATAACCTACCAAACCCAAGAAACTTCCAATATCTGATGGAGTCAAAGGTCAAAGCCAATTTCTAATCACCTCCGTCTTCTTAGGATCCACCTTAATGCTATCCCCCGACAATACATGACCTAGGAAAGCAACCTCTTTCAACAAAAACTCACATTTTTCATATTTAGCATACAACTTCTCCTACCTCAAGATTTACAATATCACTCTCAAGTGATTCACATACTCCTTCTCACTATGAGAATAAATCAAGATATCATCAATGAAAACCACCATAAACAAGTCAAGTTAGGGTTTAAAGACCCTATTCATAAGATCCATAAATATAGCCGGTGCATTAGTCAACCCAAAGGATATAACCACAAACTCAGAGTGCCCATACCTAGTTCAAAAAGCCATCTTGGGAATCACACTCCCTCATTTTCTCTTGGACCCGGACCTTAGATCAATATTAGAGAAGTGACTAGCCCCTTGAAGTTGATCAAAAAGGTTATCAATCCTTGGTAGAGGGTACTTATTCTTGATGGTGAATCTACTAAGTTGTCGATAATCAATGCACAATATCAGAGAGCCATCCTTATTCTTCACCAATAACACTGGTACACCCCAAGGGGACTTACTAGGCCTTATAAAACTATTCTCCAACAAATCCCTCAATTGCTCCTTCAACTCCTTCAACTCCGCGAGGGCCATATGGTAAGGGGAAATAGAAATGGGTTGAGTATCGAGAAGGAGGTCAATACCAAAGTCTATTTCCCTTTTGGGATATGCCGAGAAGCTCATCAGAAAAGACATCAAAGAACTCAGTAACTACCGGAACCGACTCTATAGGAAGGACTTTGGACTCAACATCCTTAACCCTGGCAAAATGATAGAGACAACCCTGAGAAATCAACTTTTGGGCTTTAAGACAAGAAATGAATCTACCCTTGACCACTACATCACAACTTTCCCACTTAAGGATGGACTCATTAGGGGATTGAAATTTGACCCTACGGGTTCTACAATCAATAGAAGCATAATATGCATGCAACTAATTCATCCTAAGAATGATATCAAAATCCACCATATCTAACTCAACAAAATCACAAGGCAAGATTTTATCCAATATGAATATGGGATTTTTATAGACCCTTCTAGCAATAATGGTTTCACCAATAGGGGTAGACACTTCATAGGGTTCACACAATGATTCGGGGCTAAGATGAAGCTTTTTGGCAACAAAAGGAGTAATTAAAGAAAGAGTGGCACCTAGGTCTATCAATGCATACACATCAAAATCAAAAACCTTTAACATACTAGTAACGACATCAAACACGTCATCTACCCTTTGTTTCTTTTGAAGAGAATAGAATCAACTTTGCCTTGGAACACCCCTTTGTTGTCTCCTCTTCCCTTTGGACCCGCATTTGCACCTTAGCTTTCTGGACGACCATCTCTACCCTTGTTTGGATTATAAGGACAAGCAATCACCTTATGAACCACTTTATCACATCCAAAGAAAGCATTAGAATTTTTCAAACATAGACCACTATGATTTCTTTCATACCTTGGGCACCTAGGATTTGGCATCCTGCCACCACCACCTTTAAAACTTTGATTATCATTAGCAAACCTCCTATTAGGAGCATTGCAAGACCCTTGGCCTTGGAACTTGTAGCCGTGAGGAAACTGGCCACCCTTGGGATTTCGGAATCTACCTTCAAAACGAGCCCTCTTAGCCTCACCACTTCTTCTCTTTCTCAACTTTTTCCCCTCTAGTTGTTCAGCATATGTCATATGGTGGGACAAATATATATGACCTATCAACATGGCAGTATGAAACTCTTTATTAACCAAGTTGAACGCACCCGACACAAATTTGTTCATCCTAGATTTCAGTTCGGCAACCAATTGTGGGGCATACTTGGAGAGTTGGTTGAATTTGAGAGCATACTCCCTCACACACATAGACCCTTGCCTTAGATTCATGAACTCCATCATTTTTTCCGCCCTAAGCTCAACAGGAAAGAACCAGTTGAGAAAAGCCGCTTTGAATTCTTCCCAATGGATAGCATCACCATTCCCCTTCTCCATCTTCCATTGAGTGAACCATATTTGAGCCACCTCTTTGAGTTGGTAGGCTGCTAACTCTGCCTTTTCCTCTTAATTAACCCCCATAATGGACAACACCTTATACACCTTATTAATAAATTCTTGTGGATCCTCATCCACCTTCGACCCATAGAACTCCGGTGGATTTATTCTAGTAAAATCCCTCACCCTAGAGGCCGGAGTAGGAGCATGAGGGGCTCAGGCCCCTTGGTTGATTTGATTAGTCATGGGATGGGCCAATATGGTAATAGTATCCCAGAATTCTTCATGGGCCACTCCCCTATCTTGATGAGCTTGAGGAACTAGAGGGGTCGGTTGCTCCTCGGGTGAATGGGCTCTTCTTCCTCTTGGAATAGGTATGATCTAGAACAGCAAAGAACATTCTTTAGAGGAAAAAGCCTTTACTCCTAAAGCACGACATAGATCATGAAGAAGGGAAACATTTCCTAAAATGCCTCATAGCCTCTTACTCATAGTTGTGGTATACTTTACAACCATGAACAAGACTCTAATTGATGTAGAGTGTTGAATTACGAGGACCATTAACTACCTATTGCTTTAATACCAAGTATGTCACGACACAACCCTAGGGCCTAGACGTGACATGGTGAATAGGGAACCTGAAGGAATACCAAACAAACCTTTTAGCATATCAAGCGCACATCCTTGTTCGAGGAAACAAAACATCAACAACAAGAGACATAAAGAAGGGAAAAAAGGACTAATGGAAGTCTTGGATTACCAGAAAACATTCGAAAGTCAAGATCATAGCATAATTACATCAATTGTTCCAAAAACACCTGCAGCATAGATCGGGCAGGGGCCATGACACTTTTCAGGCTCACCCTTATATTATCAAATGTTCAACATAAAGAGATAAACTAAAAAAAATAAGAGTAGTGTAGCTAGTATCCCCAAACTTGATGACTCACCAAAGCTTATCTTCAAGATGCCAGGACTAACCATGTGGAGGATGATCGTGAGAAGCTCCAGTTCCTACATGGTAACATCATATAGGCATAGATTATGCATTAGTACATTTGAATTTCCTAAGTGTGAAATCCAAGGAATGTCACCCCCTTGGAAGGTGATTGAGGTACATACCCCTCAACATGGTAGTACGGACATCTCACTCCCTCAATTAGAGTTCAAGGTACATACCTCTCGACATCGTAGTACAGGTATGTTACCCCCCCATGAGGTAGTTAAGGTATATACCCCTAGACATGGTAGTACGAGCATGTCAGCCCCCGATGAGGTGGTCAAGGTACATATCCTCGATGTGGTAGTATGGGCATGTCACCCCCCGACGAGGTGCTCAAGGCATGTCACCCCCTCAGCAAGGTGTTAGGGCATGTCAACCCCAAATAAGGTGTAGTCAACGTACAACACAATAGATACTCTTCAAGAATTCAATATATACATTTATCGCTTAATCATCATAAAATCCCTTGGCTTATAAAACGTGCATTAAATCATCAATAACTCAAGAATCCCTATCAAGATATTTTATCAAACACTTGGTGGGTATGTAATGCTAGTTCAAAATTATGCAATTCAAGAGTTAAATAATATGATAAAACTTAATGTAAATCAACCACCAACACATAGTAAAATCCACATGTAATATATCTTGAAAACCACCATCAAATCTTATAATAGGTCATTATTTCATAGGAAAAAACATGCATAGTCACAATAGACAAACCATCTCATAGTATAAGCTTGAAATAGGTAGACATGTGTTTCCAATCAACATTTCATAAAAACCCAACATAATTTGTAATCATAATTCTTAATAAGTAATACCCATAAGTAATACAACTTGAAAACATGCAAGTTTCATTAAAAGAAAGGTTGGGCACCATGGGTGAAAGGACCCAATGGTTAAAAACCACATACCTCAAACTTGGGGATTTCCTTGATGTAGATTTGAACAAGAACCTGATGCTTGAATGAAGTTCTTGAGATCCATAACTAAGCTTGGCACACTTGAATTTGGATGAAATATTTGGTTAAGTGTTAGAGAGGGTTTTGAGAGTTTCTGAGTGATATAGAGTTGAAAAATGACTAAGTATAGTTGTTTTTATGCATAGGTGAGCATGGAGCTAAGATTCAAATATTTTAGGCCAAAACAAAAAAATCAAGGAAGTGCAAACACACCTCCTCGATGGGTCCACGTTATGGAGGAATTGCAGACCCCTATTGGAAATTGAAAATTTATTAAAAATAAAATTTCACTGCAGGTCCTCTAAAATTGTGATTATACTCATTGCCTACTCAATTTTGTCCCCTGGTCAAGAATACGAAGTTAAATTTTTGATATCACACGCGAATTTTGAGATATATAAAATTTATGATTGTGGACATTTTCGAAGCACATTTTTGGGGCTTTTTAGGGCTTTTCAACATTGAATTCCACCATTTCTAGCTCAATAAGGTTAGCCAATGTGTCACTATCATAAATAGTTACTACACAGTTATAATACACTATTTGATCTGTAATAGATTCAACAATTGGTGTAGATACTTCAAATGATTTGTTCAATTATTTAGGTGTTCTCTTAAGCTTCCCAGCAACTATTGGAGTGATTTATTATGGTTTAAAACTAGGGTCAATTAATGCATATACATTATGTGACAATAATGGCAATGTACTTGTGAGCACATTGGGTGAAGCATCTAAATTTAGCTGACTCCCTAGAGCATAAGTGCAGCTAGCTACACCTCTAACACTACCACGACCTGTAGGAACTTGCTAACCCTAACCTAATACAGGCACTGATAATGATGATGCAATAGCTGATCTAGTAGGTTGTGCTATATCACCTATGTGTCTCTTTTGGCAATCTCTCATCATATGTCCTGGCACACCATACCAATAATAAGTATTTGTTCCAACATGACATGTACCTAAATGACTCCTCCAATATTATTTGAAAGGCTACCTAGGAAGCATTTGTTGGCTTACCGAATATCCTGTTATCCATGCACCTTGGCCTTCACTTCTTTGACCAAATTGATTACTTCTAGACCATTGAAGTTATGGTGGAGCACTAGCTGCAGAGTAGGAGGAGGATGGCCTAAGTGGTCTATTAGAAAACTGAGGCCTAAACTCATCTTGGAACGGTGTAAACTGCCCTGTAGATCTGGCCCTCTTGGACTGCCCCCTTTCTAACTCTTATTTCCTTCTTCTTTTCCTCTGATCCTCCAGTTTTTGTACAAAAGCTTGCATCCTTGCTATATCCATGTCTTTATTCAAAGAAGTAATAGTACAGTCTCTAACCAGATATGAATCCAACTTATCCACATATCGATGAACACTATCTACCATAGTAGCAACTATATTAGAAGCATACCTGGATAGGGTATTAAATCAAAGGCTATACTCTCTCATGCTCATATTCCTTTAGTGGAGATTCAGAAACTGATCTTTACAGGCCTCTCAGATCTCTAATTGCAAGTAATGATCAAGAAATACCTCTTTGAACTCCTTTTAGGTAGTTGGAGATGCATCTGTAACCTTTGATTGCTTTCAAGCTTCATACCACAATATAGCCATACCCTTTAATCCATATGTTGCTAGCTCAACAGCTTTTATAACTTATATGCATAACATCTAAAGTGCATTGGATTTGATCAATGAAGTCTTATGGATCATCATTAGGATCTGACTCGATTAAGAATGGAGGGTCTAAATTAAGAAAGTCATGTATCCTCGTGGTAGCTGCCCTATAGCACCACCAGCACCTATAACTGGGCCTTCTTGTCTTTGACCTTGGCTAGCAACTATACGAGTCAATAGTTGGACTATATTTTTCAAAACCTACACGATAGCATCGATAGTTGGTTCTAGGAATTTCACTACTTTCTGGTTCATCAGGAGCTGGAGGAATTGGAGATATTTGTGATAGAGACTCTTGACCGTTATTTTATTGCTTCACCCAACTTGGTAAATTAACTACCACCTCTACTTCCTTTCTTTTGCCTTTGCTTTTCCTTATTTCTAGCATACTTGCTATACAAAATAATTTAGAGGTTAGGCACGATCAACCTACAACACTTGGCTCTATGGCACAATTTAAAGAATGAAAAGAAAGTGACAACTCCTAAATACCAAGCAGCCTCCTTCTTACAACTGTGGTGCACAACATATCTATAAACAAGACTCTATATAGACACGACTTGGTAAACTCCCTAGGATAACCTCGTTCTGATACCACTGCGATACGTAATGCTTGGCTTACTTAGGAAAATCTCAAATTGAAAAAGAGAGGGACACTCTTGGGCTATTTAAGTAAAAGACTGGCCTATATACTATGAAGCGCCTTTTGGGGAGAACCCAAAGGGACAAATCTGTGATGGGCGAGGCCCGAGAGCGGACAATACTTCACAATGTTTGGTCAGGTCATTACAGGTGGTATCAGAGCATGTCATCATAGGGAGTCTACAAAGTTGGGTCTATGTAGAGTCTTTTTTATGAATGTGTTGTGCACCACATTTATGGATATGAGACTATAGGACATTTAGGAGTTGCCTCTTTTATTTCATTTCTTAAATCGTGCCATAGAGCTATTATCATAGGTGGATTATATCTAATCACTAAATTGTTTATTTTTACGATTAGTATCAAAGCCTAATCTCAACTAGTATGATTGGGGGCAAAACCTCAGCGTGGATGCTAAGTCCCTACGAGGGGTGAGTGCAGGGATAGTGATAGCTAACACCTAGCTTACTTAGGCAAATTCCAAATTAGAAAAGAGAGGGAAAGTCCTAGACTATTTAAGTAAAGGACTGGTCTATATACTGTGAGGCACCTTTTGGGGAGAATCCAAAGGGATAAATCCATGATGGGCTAGGCTCAAGAGCGGATAATACTTCACAGAGTTAGGTTAGATCATTATAAGAATCTCATAAAAAATATCTAAGGCTTGTACTTGAGTTACCTGTTCATTTGTGTTGTCGTTGTTATCTTAAGACTGAGATTCATTAAGAACATAATTTTGCATGAATTGTCTCATCTGGAATAGTTTTGATTGCAGCTTATCATGATTTTATTTCATCAGATTCATTTCTTCATTTTCTTTCTCCTTTAACTCTGTAATCTCCTATTCTAGCCTTTGAATAACCTCATTAGAATCGTCTACCATAATATTTTCTACGGAAGATCTACTACCCCGTAAAACTGAAGGAGTTTGAACAAGTCTTAGACCATGAACATACCCACTTTTGTCATTTCTTAACACTTGAGAATACACATCACCTTCCCAAGCAACCTTGTAAAATGGTTGATCAATAGATCTTTCATTATTGCCCATTCTTTCACTTATCATGTCCTGACCATAGAATACATGATAATTACTTCAAATTAATATATCCAATTATTTGTCAATTTAAAAACTAAAAGAATGAAAAAATATTACGATTGCCTTGGCAGAATCATTATCCAATGGTCTACATACCATTCACATATTTTTTATGAGTTAATAAGAATATTTCTGGTTGTGTAGGCTCAATGTCATTTTTAGCCTAAACAACAAAATTGATGTTAGATATGAGTGAAAAAAAAGGTTTGAGAATACTATAATTTCAAAGGTTTACCTGCTCATGCATCAATATAGCAATACTTTTGGATCCTCCTGTGTGAGGCATCTTTTACTTGGACCTATTATTTCTATTTGCTCAGGTACGCCTCTGGCATTGATATATTAAAAGAATATCTTTCAAGTTACAAAATAATATAGCATAACTAAAATCAAAAGACAGAAAATATAAGAAAGTAGGTGCATTTTCAAGATTTTTTTGTACCTTCGCTTTATCAGAAAGCTAATAAGAGACTAGCCACTCCATTGATCTCTCGGTTTGCGACATGGTCTATTTTTCAGCAAAGCATCGTTAGTCTTATATTTTGACATATATTCACATTTAATTTCGCACTTGTTGTCTTTCTATTTCTTTCTTGGTGACTTTAAGACAAATGCTTCTCCATTTTTTGGAAAAGAGAACTTCTTCTAAAAAATTAAAACACAATATATAAAAGATATTATCATGTGCAAATTGAGCTTGTTCACATAATAATAATAACAATACTAACTCATAACATTACAAAATCCACCAAGTTCTTCTTTTGCTCTTGTCAAACTTTCTCCAATCATCTATGTGTAGAGGAGTTAATTTTGGAGTTCTTACAACAATTCCTAAAAGGCTAGCAAACTTTTGGACCTCTTTTCCAATAGGTTGGTTACGACTATTAAATGGAACATCAATTGTCTTCCCTGTGGAAAGTTTCCAAACATCTTTTAGTAAAGTAGAACCACGGGACTTTCTTGTCACCAAGTTACCTAGAATGGAAAAAAATTTGAAACTCATCAAATGAAAAAAAAATAGATATGGTTAACTGCATGAAAAATTCTCCAAAATCAGAAACTCGAGTCCATTAGCACTCTTCTATGTAATATATTTTGAGGTCCATCTTTTCATGCCATTGTATTTCTTTATAGGACTAGATATTTTTCTTTTCTTTGGTTTTTTTAGTTAGCCAGTATAGAGAATTGTTGGGTTTTGTGGTATTTGCTAGTGATAACTATAGCTGATAAAAACATATGCATGTTTAAAAAATTTATCTCACAATGTCCATGTGCAACTGGATAGAGACTTGAGGATGAGCTAAAAAAAATTGGGGTTCTAAGAAGGCACATGAAGTAGAGCAATCAATATTGAACAGGATAATCATTATTCGTTTCCTCAAGTTATCTGCTTGGAGACTACTATCTTGTTGAGCTCATGTCTTGCAACAAATTTCCTTAGGAACTTAACTTTTGTTTTTTAGATTAGTTTGTGTTCTCTATCTGCTTTCTATGATTGGAATTTACTCACTTAAACATATAATTATCTTCTTTATATTGCATTTTACGTGTCTTTAATTATTAACTTAGGCAACTAGTCCTCAAATTGGAAGCCAACAAGGTGGAGGAAACTTGAAATCTATGAAAGAGAAAATTAGCCAGCAGGACAAAATGGAAACTTTACCTGTTCTTCAGCTTGGAACCTGATCAAATTAAAAAGAGATAACATTCCTATCAATCCTCAGATATCTCGACACTATGAAAAGGTTATTTCATTTCCATTCAGTCTTAAAAGGTCCAATTAGTAATATCTCTTTGAGTATTAATCTTTCCTAGATTAAGTTGGTTTGTCATTCCTTTTAAGTTAGGGAAGGTTTGGACTCCATCAGTATCATTACCCCCCCATACCGCATATGTAGGCCAGTAAATATAGGATTCTAACAAAAACTCAATAACAAGACCTCCATTATTTACTTTTTCACTCATGTGCTTTAATTCAAGTTTCTAAATATTGAGCGCCAAATTCTGCATCAATACACTAAAGGCTATGCTAAGATTAGGGAGCAAACATACTAAAAATGTATCACCGAAATTTACCAAGGATTGGTAAATACAACAAAAAAGACATAGGAGACACCTAGTCTTAACTAAGGGACTTGTTTGGACTTAATTGCACATCAAAATATCTATAGTTTTTTTCTATCTAAGAAAATTAACAAATAGAAGTAGGGCTCGTCCTCCAGATTGTCATGATGGCTCTATAAACTTCTTAAAAAGTCCAGCTCATAAAGGCTAATTTGTATTAATGAAACTTGCTAGTTGTCATTACTGCAAACGCAAATAGATGTACCAAAAAATGGATTTAGAAGGTGATTACAGCATGAACCAATTGAGTCCAAAAGGTGAGGAGATCATATTCAAGAGATCTTCTGTAGCAATTAAATAGTGAAAAAATAGGTTGGTTGCTGATTTTGATATCTTTGTGACACATATAACATCTAAAAGTCTGTCAATTCCTTTTTCTTAGATTATTCATGAGTCAAGAAAAGCTTAATAGAGAGACAAATAATCTCAATTGGTAGTTTAGTTTTTCAAATCAATTTCTAAAGCAAACTCTCAACTATTTCATTTTGAGAACAAGAGCGTGAGTAGCCAGCCTTTAGCCTTTAGTTTACTGCGTAAAATCCTTCATTGGTGTTGCTCCATTTTATTTTGTCAACAGTCAACTCATTGATTGTGCACGTGTTCAATCTAGTAGGCGGATCAATAAATTTTTAGTCATGCATATTTCTCCAAAAGAGTGGGCTCTAGATGTTGCTATCTCTATTCTATGAGATGAAAGTGTCTTGATCATAAGAGATTTGGAAAAGGTGAGTAGACTATATTCAAGAGATCTTTTATAATCACCTTTTAAATCTATTTCTTTTAGACTGCAGGGCAGAGGGAGATATAACAGTAGGTATCCATCTATCGCTTTCTATATGTCTTTTTTTGGGAGTTTTTTGTGTTAGCTTTTAGATATAGTTGTCATTAGTATGAATTTCCTAACTTGGGGATAAGGCTAAAGATAATTGTCATAAGTTTGTTTCTTTGGTAGGTTCAAAATGATTTTGATGACATCTTATCTAACTAAATAAAGACAAACAATATTTGTAGTTAAATAATTATATATTTCACATTCGATTGACTAATACTTACTCATATATTCCATATTTTCTCTCCAAAAAAAGAGTAGGTTGATAATACAACCGCACTTAACAACTAAGATCTCAAAACAAGATAGGAAAAAATAGTGTTACCTGAATCATTATTAGGTTGATCCTTGGTGCCACAAATAGAATTATTTAACTAATTAGCTTCATCAATATGCCCTTGAGCTACGGAGTTGTTCTGATTATCTATCAATTGCTCAAGATACGGTTGGCTTGCAGGGTTTTCTTGACCATCCATCAACTGCTTAATGTAATATCGCACATCATCATCATGTTGTTCAATAACAAATCTATTGTGACCTCTAGTCTGCATGATTTCTTCTTTTAAGTGAAGAAACTACCTAGCTGCACTAAGTCCAGTTAGCTCAAACATATATAATAGGTCGTGTGAAATCAAGAAGAAGACCTTATCTTATTACAATCCAAGAGCTACAATAAACAAAATATAAGCAAAGGCAATCACAAAGGATGCACTTAAATATCCAAAAATAAACCAATACAAATAAGAAAAATTCATAATTGACTAACATGCATCTTTCAATAAAATGACTTAAATTGAAAAGAAAAAAGATATTTTGTTAAATTTCTAATTGAAAACCAATAATTTTATAGAAGTTCTTAAATAACAGTTACAAAAAAATATATTTTATAAGTACCACCAATTTGATTAAGAATCACTTTCATTCTTGATGTCAAAAAAAAATATTTTATTAAATTTCTAATTGAAAACCAATAATTTTGTAGAAGTTCTTAAATAATAGTTACAAAAAAATATATTTTATAAGTACCACCAATTTTATTAAGAATCACTTTCATTCTTAATGTCATTTCCTCCCTCAACATTAACTTCACCATCATTTATAGAAGCTTGAGAATGTATGTCTGTTTCAACTATTATCACATCAACATCACTTCTTACCTAATTATCACACTCATAGTTAGGAACACAAGACATCAATATTATTCCCAAAAGATTTTGGTCCAGGTATTAGCATAGACAGAATAAAGAACTCTTGCTTCATGTACAGCCATGGTAGAAGACTATAAGGCATTAAAATTACTGGCCATGTACTATAAACAGATCTCATTGTGCTAAGTGGATTAGATTCATCAGAAGCTAATCCTAGACAAACATTGCGAGAATTTTGGGCAAATTCTGGGTACTTACTATCAAAACTTTTTCAAGCTTCAGAATCTGTAGGATGTCTTAGAACTCCATCTTTGTTGCATTCTTCATGATGCCATCTCATTACTTTAGAAATTTTTGAAGACATAAATAATCTTTGCAGCCTTGGTTTTAATGAAAAATACCTTAAGACCTTAGCAAGAATTTTCTTAGCATTATTTTTCCATCTAGAAGTCCTTTGCGCTCATTAACATTCTTACTGGCAAATTCTTTCTAAAATAATATGCAATCACTAGGACAAGCATGAATCTTTTCATACTTTAAGCCCAAGCCCTCAATAATCTTTCTGGTCTCATAAAAAGAAGGAGGCAACTCATATCCTTCAAGCTGTGCATCCTTCATTAGTCTAACCAAAGAATTAAAGGATTCATTTGAACATGCATTTTGTATGATAGATATGTAATAAAAAGGATGCTTTGCTAAATTTCTTGCATCTAGGATATAATTCTTCATTTGCTTCCTTCATTAGTCGTTCAAACTTATCCACCTCTACATGAGATTGCGTTCCAGATAGATAAGCATCATTTTCATGTAGGTTTGGCTCCATCTCACCTCTTTCATTGATGTCACTATTTAGGAACTATGTAAAACCTCCAAAGGCATCATGTATCATTCCTTTCATATCATTATCTTTTACATTTACCTGCATTTATCTATTTACTTTAGTAGTATTTGATACTTTTAGAGATTCTCCATGATAAAACTGATTATCATATGATGGCATAATACCATTAACACAAGATAATCATAAGTTGTAGCCCTATTTACTTGATAGATAAGTATACATTCAATACAAGGATATAGAATTTTCTCTCCTTCTTGCTTTTCAAAAAATGCATGATTTAAAAAATCTTCTACTCCATCCAAATATTCTTTACTAAGTTTGTCAAAAGACATTCACCTTTTATTTATAAAATTATTTGTGATGTTGAAGATATAATCTTATTTTTTGCAATTACTGTAGGAGCTAAAAATATGTTAGTTAAAAAGAGAGAAAATTAATCAAAAATATATTTTAGAGAAAATATCCACCCAATTAGTGAAACGCCCCAAAATGCCCAAAAAAGCGCCTCGAAAATGTCCATCATAGTAATTTTCATATATCTCAAAATCTGTGTGTAATATCAAAAAATTGACTTCATATTCGTGATCAAGGGCAAAATTTAGTGGGAATTGATATAACCCTAATTTTAGAAGACCCATAGTGAAAAATGAATTTCACCAACTTTGCAATTTCTAGTGATGGCCCGCGATGCGGACCTATCGCGGAGATGTACATTTCTTTCCCACTTTTCTCATTTCGGCCCAATGGCCTCAGGTCTTGGCCCCATGCCCTCCTATGCATAAAAACACTTATATTTAGCTATTTTTCAACTCTATATTACTCAATACACTCTCAAAACCCTCTCTACTACTTAGCCAAATATTTCATCCAAATTCAAGTAACTCAAGCTTAATTCCGGATCTCAAGGACTTCATTCAAGTTTCAAGTTCTCATTCAAATCTTCAACAAGAGAATTCCCAAAGTTGAGGTGTGTGCGTTTTAAACATTGGATCCTTTTACCCATGGTGCCCAACCTTTCTTTTCATGTAAATTGCATGTTTTCAAGTTGGATTATCTATGGGTATCTCTTAGTATGAATTTTGATTATAAACTATGTTGGGGTTTCATAAAATATTGATTGTTTATACATGTTATGAGCTATGAATCTAAGATATATTGTGAGATTTGATGATGAATTTCAGGGTGTCTTACATGAAGGTTATACTATGTATTGGTGGGTTGATTTACCTTGAGTTTTCTCACATGATTTCACTCTTGAATTGCATAATTTTGAACTAACATTGCACATCCACCAAGTTTTTGATAAAATGTCTTTTCAAGGATTCTTAAAGTTATTGATGATCTACTGGATGATCTATAAGTCAAGTGACTTTATGATAATTTTGGGCTTTCAAAAGATGTATTGAATTCATAAAAATTTCTATGATGTTGTAATGCTAGATTAAGCCCTATTTCAAAGATTTTACCTCTTGTGAGCCTTTGATTTTAATACAAGGGTAATATTTAATGATGATCTATGGTTATGTGTAAAGTTAGGCTCACCATTAGAGGTCAAAGATGTTTTAAAGCTACTCATGTAATGTTTCTATGTTCATTGTAAGTTATTAAAGTTATGGCTATTTTAATTATTCCGTGGGATTAGGCTTAGCACCGATGGATGGAGGGTTTGCTCTCTTTCCTCAAACTCTGTGCCAACATAGGAGTATACTTTGACTTTGCTTTACTAGTGGATCCATTTAGTACATATTTCTCTTGAGATTCTTCCCGAAATAGGTTATGTTCCCGTAAGGTGAAGTTCTTATGAAATTCTTTTTGAAATGGATTGTGTTCCCATAAGGAGGGTTACTTCATACAAAATTGGATCATGTTCCTGTAACTTTGAAGTATGGTTTACCTTGGCAAGTTGACCACCTCTTTATCGATGAGGGCTAATCATCGGGATTCCAAGTTGTAGCTCGCTTGGTCTTATTCTATGTCGGTTGAGGTCTCTTCACACATATCTGTATTATGTTCTATACAAGTTGAATGATTTACAAGCATGTTTTACTTCAACATTGATCATACATGTCATATTGTTATCTTACTTATCCATTGTCCATGCCTATGCATTTTGACTATGTTGCCTATGTCTTGTTGGATTGCATCCTATATACTTAGTACATTCAAATGTACTAACACATACTCTATGCCTACATGATGTTACCATGTAGGAATCGAAGCTCCTCTTGATCATTCTCCGCGTGGCTAGTTTTGGCATTTGGAGAGTAAGCTTTGGTGAATCCTCAAGTTCGGGGACGGTAACTATGTTACCCTTGTCATTGCTATTTCTTTATGGTAAACTCTAGGTACTATGATGATGAGCCCAGATAGTGTCTTGGCCCTCGCTCCAATCTATGTTTAGAGGTGTTGTTGAAACAAATGATGTACTTATGCTTCAAGACTTGACTTTTCTATATTTTATGCTATCAAAGACTTCCCTTAGCCCCATTCTCCCTTTTACTTATCCCTTATTGTTGTTTAATTACTTTCGCGACCAAAGATATGGATATGATATCCTATGAGGCTTGTTTGGGAGCCCTTTAAGTTCCCATTCGCCATGTCACATCTAGGCCCCAGGCTCAGGACAAACCTAGTATGAGAGCACTAAGTTTTTAATGGCCCCAGGCTCAGGACAAACCTAGTATGAGACCCCTCTTCCACTCTACTCAAGCTAAAGGTACTAATTTAGGCCCTAGGCTTAGGTAATGAAAAACATGGTATCGGAGCACTAGATTGTTAATGGTCCTCATAATCCAACACATCGTGTCGATTATAGTCTTATTCATGGTTGTGAAGCATGCCATAACTATGAATGAGCGGCTTTGAGGCGTTTTAGGAAATGTTTCACTTCTTCATGATTTATGTCGTGTGATAGACTTAGGTTTCCCTAAGACTTATTCTCGATTCTTAACCATTGCATTTCAAAACATGTCTCAACCTATTCAAGACGGTGACATTTCCAATGCGGAGGTTCAAATTGCTCTATGTATTGGCCAAAGTTGTCATGCCCAACTCAACCAATCAATGGGCACCACTGAGATTGCAAATGATAAGAGGGGGAAGAGAAAGGCCGAGATAACTCGAGTTCAGTGTACTTCATCTTCTACTAGACTACCAGTGCCTAAGTACAAAAAGGAAAAGGTCCACTTTATCATTTATCAAGGGTGTGGCAAGAAGCATCAAGGGGAGTGTTTAGTGGGCACTGAGAGTTATTTCAAGTGTAGCAGTGTTGGGCATAAGATGAGAGATTGTCCAGTGGCCTCAAAGGAAGAAAGAAGAAGGGTTCAATGTAAAGGTGGCAATGGTGGGGTGACTCATCCTAGGTACCCAAAATATGGGAGAAATCATAATGGCACATGTCCGAGGAACACGGGTGCATGCTATGGGTATGGCAAGATAGGCCACAAGATTGTTGATTATCCATATGCTAAAAAGAAGGGTAAGGGTGTTGGTGTTCAAGCTTCTCCTCCGTGCCACAAGTATGAGAAGCACCATCTGGGAGATTGTTTAGCAGGTTCGAGTACATGTTTTGAGTGTGGTGCTAGGGATCACGAGTCCAGACATTATCCATGGGTTGTTAAGGATTATGAGGATGATCGTCGACATGCACAGCCATACCCCTCTAGGGGTAACTAGACTTAGAATGATGCTTCACAGGTATGTTAAAGGTTTTTGGTTGTGATATGTATGCATGGATAGACTTGAGTGCCACTCTTTCTTTTATTACCCTTTTTATTGCCAAAAAGCTTCATGTTAGCTCTGAACTATTGTGTGAACCTTATGAAGTTTCTACGTCCATTGTTGAGTCCATTATTGCTAGGAGAGAGTCTATAGAAATTTTTTTGCGTTCATTTTGCATAAATTTTTGCCTTTTAATTATGTTGAATTAGAGATGGTGGGTTTTGATGTCATTCTTGGGATGGATTAGCTGCATGTATATTATGTTTCTATTGATTGTAGGACCTGAGAGTTATATTCTTATTCCCTAATAAGCTTGTCCTTGAGTTGGAAGGTAGTGGTGTGGTGGTCAAGGGTAGATTCATATCATGTCTTACAGCCCAAGGGTTGATTTCTATGGGCTGTCTCCCTCATCTTGTGAGGGTTAGGGATGTTGAGTCCAAAGTTCTTTCCTATTGAGTCAAATTTGGTGGTCAGTGAGATCTTGATGTCCTTTTTGATATTTTGAATTTGGGGTAATGTCTTTTGGATTGGCTAGTACACTGACTATGTTTATGGATCTTATCAATAGGGTCTTCAAACCCTACCTTGACTTGTTTGGGATAGTTTTATTTGATGGTACCTTAATCTATTCCTGGAGTGAAGAGAAGCATGTGAGGCATTTGAGGGTAGTGTTGCAAATTTTGAGGGATGAGAGATTGGTTGCTAAATATGATAAGTATGAATTATGGATGACAAAAAGGTGGTTATAGGAGTACACCAGTTGACTAGGTTGGGAATGAGGTTGGATGAAGTTGATAATGGTAGTGTAGTGGTTTTGATGGTTCCGAATCTTATTTGGTTGAAGGGTCAAGTTAGAGCAAGACCATGACCTCGTCTTGCTAGAGTTGAATACTTTGGTGGAAGATGATGAAGTGGAGATTTTCTCTCAAGGGGAAGATGATATCTATAAGTACTAAGGTAAGGTAGGCTATGTGTGCTTGTATTGATGATTGGCTATGGTAAGGTAGGCCATGAAGGGTGTGATTCGGTTCGGGAAGAAAGGAAATTGAACCTAAGGTGTGTAGATCCTTATAGAGTGTTGAGCAGAATTGGTAAAGTTGCATATGAATTGGAATTACCCATGGGAATGGATAGGGTTCATTCGATCTTCCATGTATCTATGTTGACAAGATGTGTTGGTAGCCATGTGCTATAAAACCCTTTGAGGTTTTGGGTGTTGTGGAGGATGAGTTGACTTATAAAAAGGTCTTGATGGAGATATTAGATAAATGTGTGGAAAGGTTGATTAATAAGGATGTAGTGTGTTCGTCAAGGTCCTTTGGAAGAATCATCAAATCGAAAGTGTCACTTGGGGAGCTGAAGCGAGCATGAAGAAGAAACATTTGTACTTCTTTCATTCTATTCAAACTTAAGATAGCAAACTAAGTCCCTTCTATGATTTCAAGTCTTACGTTTCAGCCCTTATGTCATTTGCATGCACTCATGTTTATGTTGACAAGTTTATGGTGATTTTTGACACTTATGATGAGATTTTTGAAATGATGTTTAAATTCATTTGTTGCATTCATATGTTGGGCTGAAATCATCTTGATTACTTCTCTTATGTATGTTTCTTTGACATTCGGGGATGAATGTTACCAAGGGAGAGATATTGAAATGCCCCAAAAATGCCCAAAAATGTGCCTCCGAAATGCCCATAATCGTAATTTTTGTATATCTCAAAATCCATGCATGATATCAAAATCTAACTTCTTTTTGTGATCAGGGGGCAAAATTGAGTGGAAAATGGGTATAACCCCAAAGCACATTTTCAATGTTATTTAACTTTATTTTTCCAGGCATCAGCTCCCAAATGAAGCTAGAGATAATCTGTTGTCTTATATTTTCTTATGCAGCAGCACATATGGGTGAGGCACTAATTATTAGGAAGACATTAAAGCTTTTAATGAGAGAGTCTTCCATATTTATGTTTTCCTAGTTTCTATGTATCGAGAGTAGTTCTCTCATTAGGACTTAATGTATTAATAGATATGCATCTTAATGTAATGGTGACATTCTATAATATGACAGTGACACACAAATTTTTAAGCACAAACTCCCAATAGAGCATATATTTAAGCACAAACTTCCAACAAAGTCCAGTTTGACATCTAATCCCTTAACCTTAACTTGAATAGAAAAGTCATTTAAAGTTCAACCTTTCAAGAAAGTATTTGGACAAAATAATTAGGAGTTATCAAATTAGTTCTGAGACCCCAATGGTGCAAATTCTCAATAAGATAGATTTTAAGACACGAAATAAAAAACATTCATAAAGGTTTTAAAGTATTAATAGATGTTGTATGTATTAACAGAAAGATAGCGCATTAGGAACTTAATCTATTAATAGGTACACATCTTAATGTAACAGTAACATTCCTTAATATATAGTGATGCATAAATTTTTAAGCACAAACTCCCAACAGATCATACATTTAAGCACAAATTCTAACAAAGTCTAGTTTAGCATCTGATCCCTTAACCTTAACTTGAATAAATAAGTCATTTAAGGTTCAAACTTTCAAAAAAGTATCAAATCAAAATATTTGAGATTTATCAAACTAGTTCTGAGACCTCAATGGTGTAAATTCTCAATAAAATAGATATTATGACTCAGAATAGAAAACATTCATAAAGGTGTTAATGTATTAACAGATGGTCTATATGTTAACAGAAATAGAGTGCCTAAATATTAACAGAGCATCTATGTAATTGCTATTTTTGAATCTTTCAAGGAAGAGATCTTGCATCATACTCAAAATGAAACAACTGTTTTCCTACACTACTGATCGTATTCACAATAGAACTTCTAAACAATCATAAGTTATAGATATATTGATAGAGAGTGCTAATCTATTAATAGTCATGTGTCTTAACATATAGTGATGTTTCTTAATATAACATCAACACACTTTATTATATGTTACTTATGAAATTGATAGTCAAGTATATAAATGATATAGCAGCCATAGATCACAAACACAGACAAACTTACTTTTAAAGATATCAAATCACTTGAAAATCGCAATTGATGACTAAATACTGATTGATTCATCATGATATCTTCTGTTTTTTCCTAATTAATGCCTAAAACTGATCAATGAACATGATAGAAAATAAATTATAGGAGTAAATTTTTGGTGAAGGTTTATATAGCAATGAAGACACTGAAACACGAAAGAAATAGAGGATTAAAGATGCATGAAGTACATACCTAAAACCTTCGTTATTCCTGTTCATAGTTGTTTCACCTGTATACTGCTAGACATGCTATTCATAAACTAGGTTAGTGCGACTCTTGCGTACGTGAGAGATCTTTTAAAGGAACATTTTCCTTATGAATGTGGGAGAGTTTATAGGTTAGTATTTCCTTATTTTGATCAAGGTAGGGTAGTCTATAAAGGCAGTAGCTAGGCGAAAAGTTTTAAACAATGGCGGGAATGTATTTCATATTAAAAGAGGCTTTTTTGTGGCTATTTTTTTGAATTGCTACTAAAAATATAATTATTACTGGATATTAAATATTAGTCGTTAATATTTTTCCTCATGTGTATATATTAGTTGTAATTAGCTTATCACCACAAAATAATTATCGCTAAAGGGCCCTTTTATTTTAGTGGGCGTTCTTGGATCATCCTAGTCTCCATCTATCGTTTTTTGCATGTCTTTTGTTTTTTAGACTAGCCTTGTATATTCTTTTACCTTGTATATGCATATGTATATGTATATCTATTTCGTTAGTTTTGTGAAAATGCACATTTAGTTATAGTAACTTTGTATAGTTGATTTCTAGGTTCTAAGAGGATTTTCTTGTGAGTATTTGCATCTCTTTAGCTTATATAGCATCTATCTCTATCTTGTGAGCAGTTTATTACTGTTGTCTTGTCAGTGTTTTGCCCTAGCCCTGTTGCTTGTCGTTCTGAGTTAGGGTTGGCTTACTTGTTAGCGGGATATAGCAGGCGTCATTATTATCAGGAAAGGTGGGTCATGACAAGTGAAGTAAAGAATTGAAATTTTAAAAATTTAAAAATTTTTAATAAAAGATTTCAATTTTTTTATGTGTGTTAGGTTGGGGGGAGGGCTTGGCAGCGGGGTGTGAGAGGGACAGAGTGAAGTAACAAACTAAATTATTCAAAATCTAAATTTTTTCAGAAATAAATTTTTAATTTTTGTGTTTGTGGGTGGGGGTATAGGGGGCTTGTAAAAGGTTTGGGGCTGAATGGAGGATGAGAGGGAGGCAGGTAGGGGATAGAAGTGTAATGACCCAAATAATTTATGACTTTATCGGAACTTAAGCATTTCATTTTTGGACAAAATTTAGACTAAGTGTCATCTCAAAGGAGAGTACAAGGCCCGTGTGAGGTCAGCGAACCGTCTGGCCTCCAGTGGTATGACACCTGGCATTAATATTGGATGTGTGGCCTTAGTGTGGAATTTTGAGCTAAGGCACATCACACTTGGACCCCACATGAGCAGTGTGACATCTCACGAACCATTTGGAGGGCCTTAAGCTTGAAATGGCTATTTTTGGCCTAAGTCTGGTCAGAAGTCTAGTCACATGGCTCGTGTGACTTGATACGGGTCGTACGGCCCAACCGAATAGCTTCTGGATTGAAAATTTTTCTTAGTAAGAAATCTTCAAGTTCAAGCTAAGTTCACTTTCAAGCCTCCAAATCAAGCTTATTTATGTTGTTTAAAGCTATCATGGGTCTCCTACATCAAGCCAAGTTCAAGGGAATTTCATTGGCTAAGTTTTTCACAAGTACCGATAGAAGAGTCAACTTTAAAGGGTCCTATCTCTTATCACAAAATGAAATGGATGGTCTACGACCTATCAAAATAAAGATCTTTGAATTATCTTTCCTACGCACTTGGTTTCACCTCATTTAGAGTTCAGATAAAGAAGTTACGCCCATTTTCATAAAGCCCATCTATGTAGAGTTTTCTGAAAAGTTTGCCTAAGTGTTGCTATATGGGTGGGTTTCACGGCCCCTGAAACCTTGTATGGACCATGAGACCTCCTCACAAACCCCTGGCAAGGAATGTGATTTTTGCTTCATTAACGTTCTTTTTGTTATTGTGGCTCTTCCTAAGGTTGTTTTATGACTTCATATGTTATCTTAAGATCTCCAAATAACCTAAACCCTATTCTTCTCATTCAAATTTCATCCTTACACTTAAGAATCTCTCAAAGACACTCTTAAGAACTCTCGTGGGGATTTCAACTTGGGAAGTAGGGAAGCTCAATTCTTCTTCAAATTTCTCTTGGATTTTCTTCATTGGGTCTAGGTATGTGGGTTTGATCCTTGGTTCCTTTCAACCAAAGAAACCCAAACTTTTCTAGCACTTTTCTTGAATTTTACTCACTTTAAAGTTGAGTTTTTAATTTTGCTTATTAAATTCAATTAATGTATGGGTTGTACTTATTTGATGATTTTAAATTGATTTATACAGTAAAATGATAAATTACAATGGGTTTATGAAATTATGAATATGCATGTCCTTTATTATGGCTTGTTTATCCATGATGGTTTATATTATAATTTTAAATTTGGATTTAATTACATTTTCACTTGAATTTCATATTATATGGTTAATTTTAGAAGGAATTTCAATTACCCATGCTATTCTCACATCATTTTGGCAAATGCATTCATAATTGGGTTAAGCCCAATTATGTATTATGATATGATTTTGATAAGATATTGGTTATGACAAGAATGTCTCATGTGTATATATTAGTTGTAATTANNNTTGGGTTAAGCCCAATTATGTATTATGATATGATTTTGATAAGATATTGGTTATGACAAGAATGTGATCACATACATGTCTATGATTATGGCTTATGGAGCATTTTGGGTACTTGCACCGTCTTACATATATGAATGGCATATTCCTATGGATGAGTACTATGACTATGAATTATGATTTTGGTATTTGAGACTAAGTATGAATCATTATGAATGGAGTTTGATCTTTAAGCCTAAGAATGCATTGAAATAGTTTTGGAAATGACTATTGTCTCTTTTGAAAACTTGTATATTTATACATATAAGTATTCTTGTGGGATGACAATTTAGCACCGAATGATTAGGGGTGTTAGGGGTATCCCCAAGGGCCCTCTCCCTTTCCTTGAACTATGTGTCTAGCATAGGTTCCTTTCTGAAATAGAGTTGCCCATAAGGAAAGTTGCCTCTGAAATGGGGTTGCACGTAAGGACAAGATATGATATGATATGATATGATATGATATGATATGATATGATATATGTGAAAATCCTATCCAAAATGGGGTTGCCTGTAAAAAAGGTTGCTTCATACAAAATGAGGTTGCCCGTATGGTGATGTATGGTTTACCTTTGGCAAGTAGACCACCTCTTTACCAATGAGGGGATTTCATGGGGATTCTAAATAATAGCTCATTTGGTCTTACTTATGTCAATTGAGGTCACATCCCCACTATATATATGTCTCGACCCAAGCCTAGGGCCTAGACGTGACAACACATGAGATATAGATAAGGGAAGCGGGACTAAGGGAAGTCATGATATTTATAAAGGTATGAAAGAGTCAAGCTCATAGCATAAGTACATCAATTATCTAACAACACCTCTAAAATGGAATGGAGTGGGGGCCAAGAAACTTTTCGGGCTCACCCTCATAGTATCAAGTGTTCAACATAAAGAAATATCAAATGACAAGAGTAGCATAGATAGTGTCCTCTAAATTGAGGACTTACCAAGGCTTATCTCCAAAACACCGAACTAGCCACATGGAGGATGATCAAGAGGTGCTTTAGTCTATACATGGTAACATTTAGTATCCTCGGACTTGAGGACTCACCAAAGCTTATCTTTTGAAGTACAAAACTAGCCACGTGGAGGATGATCAAGAGGTGTTCTGGTCCCTACATGGTAATGTCATGTAGGCATAGAATATGTATTAGTACGTTTGAATGTACTAAGTATGTAGGATGTAATGCAATAAGACATAAGCTAATATAGTTAAAATACATAATCATCAACAATGAATAAGTATAATATCAATATGGCATGCATGATTAATGCTTGAAGTAAAACATGATTGTAAATCATATAACTTGCATAGTACATATCACTTGTGGGAAGAGACCATGATCAACATAGATCAAGCGAACTACCACATGGAATCCAAGGCATGTTACCCCCTTGTAAGGTGATTGAGGTACTCACCCCTTAACAAGGTGATTGGGCATGTCACCCCTCCCCCTGGCAAATAATGTGATTAAGGTACTCACCCCTCAACTAGGTGATTGGGCATGTCACCCCCCAACAAGGTAATTGAGGTACTCACCCCTTAATTAGGTTATTGGGCATGTCACCCTCCAACAAGGTGATTGGGCATGTCACCCCCAACAAGATGTGGTCTATTTGCAATATCATAGATATTTCTCATAAATTCAATGCATACATGCAAGCCCTTAATCATCATAAAGTCACTTGGCTTATAATTCATGTAAATAACTTGAGAATCCTTGTCAAGATATTTTATCAAACACTTGGTGGGTGCATAATGCTTATTCAAAATCATGCAATTCAAAAGTGTAATAATATGAGAAAACTCAATGTAAATTAACCCACCAATATATAGTAAAACCCTCAAGTAAGGTACCTTGAAATCTATTATAAGTGTAATAATATGACAAAACTCAATACAAATCAAACCACCAACATATAGTAAAACCCTCATGTACGGTACCTTGAAATCCATCATCAAACCTCATAATAGATCATAGTTTCATAGCTCAAAATATGCATAGTCTCAATAGAAAAAACCAATTCATAATATAAGCTTGAAATACACAAACATGTATATTCAATCAACATTTCATAAAATCTCAACATAATTTGTAATCAAAGTCTCAAAAGACAAAATCAATTCATAGTATAAGCTTGAAATAGATAGACATGCATAATGAATTAACATTTCATGAAACCCTAACATAATTTATAATCATAATCTATAATAATAGATACTTATAGAAGATACAACTTTAAAATATGCAATTTTCATAAAAAGAAAGATTGGGCTCCATGTGTGAAAGGACCCAATGGATAAAACTCACATACCTCAAACTTGGGTTTCCTTGATATAAGCTTGAAGAGAACTTAGAGCTTGAGGAGAATCCTTGAGTTCTAAAGTTAAGCTTGAAATCCTCAAAATTTGAATGAGATATTTGGTTAAGTCTTGGAGAGGTTTTTGTGAGAATTCTGAGTGATATAGAGTTGAAAAATGGCTAAGTAATATTTACACATATAAGTGGGCATGGGCTATGACGCCAATGCCCTTGGCTGACATAGGAAAAATTAAGGAAAAACCTGTACTGGTACACGTCTGGTTCACGACACTGACCAATGTAAAGCCAAAATTTGTATTGCTCCGCACCCCAGGTGTCGCGCAAACATACACTATTTTACAAAAATTATTTTTTGCTATGGGTCCTCTACAATCTGAGTTATACCCATTTCCCACTCAATTTTACCCCTTGATGAAGAATATGAAACCAGATTTTTGATATAATGCATGAATTTTAGGATATACGAAAATTATAACTATGGGCATTTTCGAAGCACATTTTTGATGCGTTTCAATATATAAGCATCATTTGCATTTCATACATCATGAATTTCATAGATCTTATTATATTACATTCCTTGCTATAAATCTCTTTCTATATTATGTGCCCTTGCCATCTAACATTGTATGCAGGTTTTGGTAAGTTACATGCATTGCATCCCATATACATAGTACATTTAAACGTAATAACACATATGTTTGCCTATATGATCTCACCATGTATGGTCTGGAGATTATTTTCATCCACCATTTGATGCTAGATCAAAATTGAAGCATTTGTTATGATGAGTCCTATCTTCCAAGGACAAACCACCATTCCTCTACCTACATTGCTTACATTTTTGTTATTTAATTTTGAGGGTGAGCCTGAGACATATCTTGGCCCCCATCCTATCTTATGACTAGAGGCATTGTTGGACACCGTGTAGACTCTCGTCAGATCTATATGTTATATGTTGTATTTAAACTTTATGATGGTTATCTATTGGATATGGCTATTATGGATTGATTATGGAAATTTATACATATATATATATATATGTATGTATGTATATTTGATATGAAAATGTGGAAGATCCTAAGTCCTGAAATGCCCCGATAGTGTGAGTCATAATTACCGACCCCTTAGTCTTTATGTGCTATGTTTTATGCGAATTCATGTTAATCCCTATAGCTATGATATCCTCACTGTGTGAGTTCTACTTTCTCGTCCCTTAGAACTATATGTTTTCTATTTGAATATGCTTCCGAACCGATGATGTGCATATAGATACTTTGAGGCTTATTTAAGGACTCTCAGGTTCCTATTTGCCATGTCACCCCTAGACCCTAGGTTTAGGTCATGCCAGAGATGGTATTAGAGCACTAGTTTTATTAATAGTCCTCGGAGTCCAACATAACATGTCAAGTAGAGTCTTACTCGTGGGTGGGAAGTGCGCCATATCTATGGGTAGGAGGCTACAAGGCATTTTAGGAAATATTTTATTTTTTCATGATTCTTATCGTGCTATGGAACATGTCTTTAGATTTTCTATCTCCATCCCTCCCTATCAGATAGGGAGAGTTTCTTTGGGTTCTTAATGCAATCCAGGCAAGGAGGATGTTGTAGTTGATCTTATAAATGAGGTTAGAGGGGAGTTGGTGAAGGGTGTGCATTGTTTAACAAGCTTGCTCCTTCGAATATTCGTTGTTTTCTTGGGTTGGTTAATTAATATAGAAGGTTTGTTGAGGGGTTCTCATCTCTTGCATCTTCATTGACCATGTTGACTCAAAGGAAGGCCAAATGTGTATGGTCGAATAAGTGTGGGAAGAGTTTTCAGAGACAAAATCAATTCATAGTATAAGCTTGAAATAGATAGACATGCATAATGNNAGATCGGCTTACATTGGCTCCTATTTGTCTTTATGGGGTAGCTTAGATAGGTTGGTGGTATATTGTGATGCTTCTCGAATTAGATTAGGTTGTGTATTTATGCAATATGGTAAGGTGGTAGCTTATACGTCAAGGTAATTGAAGGTGCGTGAGCGTAATTATCCAACTCATGATCATAAGCTAACGGCGGTGGTGTTTATCTTAAAGATTTGGTGGTACTATTTGTATGGGGTGCATGTTGATGTTTTCACTGGCTACAAGAGTTCGCAATATGTGTTCACCCAAAGGGATCCTAACTTGAGGTAAAGAAAATGGTTGGAACTCCTTAAGGACTACGACATAAGGGTGCAATATCATCTTGGCAAGGCAAACACTATGTTGATGCTCTTAGTAGGCTATGTAGGGGAAATGTGGCTCATGTTGATGAAGGGAAGAAAGAGTTAGCAAAAGATGTTTATTGTTTGGCTAGATTAGGTGTTAGGCTGGCTGGCTGTAATGATGGAGGTATTCATGTTTAGAATGGGGCCGAATCTTTTGTGGTTTGTGATATTAAGGCTAAGCAAGACTTAGACCCATTGTTGGTGGTGTTGAAAAGGTTTATTGCCAATAAGATAGAGGTTTTCTCCCAAAGGAGAGATGGTATAATTTGATACCAAGATTGATTATATGTTTCAGACGTTGATGGTCTTAAGGATATGATCATGAGTAAAGCCCATAATTCTCATTATTCTATTCACCCGAGATGCACTAAGAGGTACTGGGGTTTGAGAGAAGTGTATTGGTCGCATGGTATGAAGAAGAATATAGCCAAGTTTGTATCTGAATGCCCTAATTATCAACAAGCGAAGGTTAAATACCAATGACCTGGTGGTTTGACTTAATATATTAAAATTTCTACTTAAAAGTGGGAAAAGGCGAACATGGATTTTATGGTTGGTTTGCATCAGGCCCGAAAGAAATTTGATCCAATTTGGGGTATTATTGACCAAATAACTAAGTCAGCTCCCTTCTTATCAGTTAAGACTACTCTCAATATTGAAAACAATGACAAATTATGTTATTTGGAGTGGGTTGACTGGATGGTATGCCTACTTTTATTATGTTAGATTATGATACCTAACTTACTTCTCACTTTTGGAAATCATCTCAAAGGGGGCTTAGCCCTAAGGTAAAGTTGAAGTACATACCGTTTTTTATCCTCAATCCGTTAAGTAAGCCAAGAGGACAATTCAAACTTTGGAGAATATGTCAAGGTCTTGTGTGTTGGAATTCAAGGTTAATTACGGTAATCATCTACCACTTATTGAATTTGTTTACAATAATAGCTTTCATGCTAGCATTGGTATGGCACTGCTTAGGGCTTTTTGTGGTAGAAGGTATAGGTCTTTGGTGGGATGGTTTTAGTTAGATGAGATGACTTCTATAGGCCCAGATTTAGTGTTGGAGGCTATGAAAAGAGTGAAATTGGTTAGGGAAAAGTAGAAGATGGTTCAAAGTCACCAAAGGTTTTAATTGGATGTTCGAAAGAGGGATCATGAGTCTTGTATAGGTGATTGGGTGGATGTGAAGGTATCACCTATGAAGGGTGTGATGCATTTTGGAAAGGAGGGCAAGTTAAGTTTCCCAGTATGTAGGCCCTTAACGAACGAGACATAATAATGACTAACGATTCACATGAGTCATACATAAGCTTGTAGAGCTTTTAGAAAGATATTACCTCAACATATCAAACTTTCTTAAGTTTCAAACTTGTCAAATTTTTATATCTACCAAGGTGGATTAATTTACATAGTAAGCAGACGGGTCAACATACACAGTTGCCAAAGTGATTTTCCCTTAGGAACTACACACTTCATTAATAAACAAACTTGAAATCACGATAGGATGCTCTTTTTATTCATAGGAATGGCCAAGAACGGACATAGGCTTATTTGTGCTAAAGTTCCAAAGAATTGAGGTTCTTAAGACTTGTTTTTTATTCATAGGAATGGCCAAGAATGGACATAGGCTTATTTGTGCTAAAGTTCCAAGGAATTGAGGTTCTTAAGACTTGTTACATTTCAGTTGCAGACTTAGTCATGCCGAGAAAAAATAAACTTTACATACCTTTCTTCCGTTGCCAAGAGACAAG
>DF357738.1:46838-61655 GCA_000787875.1 Solanum virginianum
TCCAATTCTTCACTTACAAGGCTCAATTTTGACCAATCAATCCAAGGATACATACCAACCATTTCTAATGTTACTTTTACCCCACAAGAATCATTTTCAATCTAATTAAACCCACACATATGAATTTTAAACAACAAAAGCTCATTTGCATTCACAATTTCTATTTGGAACCTTATAGATCACAAGCTTGAAACTCAATGATTCAACCCAATTTTCTTGGTTCTTATACTCATTTAACAATCCCCAAATCATTTAGAAATTAAATTTGAACTCAAAAGAAGAGGAATTTTGATTTACCTTTTCAACCCTTCACACTTTCAAAACTTTGATTATGGATTTCCACGCGTGTTCTTGATGAACTATTGCTTCTACGATGTCCGGTGGATCCAATATACTAGGGTTGAAGGCTTGATTTTGGAAGAAGAATCAAAACAAACAATTCTTTTTGGTTTTACTGTAGCAACCTGTATGGGTTGCTACTGTTCACCAAAGGAGCCCTTTTTCTAAGTTTTTTTTAAAGAAGAAATGTCTTGTGACCCTCTTATAACATATATGTATGCATATATATAAACCAAAGACCATTTAATGCAATAATATCTTGTCTAAATTGAAAACTTGGACCAATCACAAGTCTACACTTAACATTCTAGAATTGAATTTCTTGTAAAAGGAAAGGTAAGAATACACTTGTTCAAAATTTGAAATTTTGTATTTATACATATATAAGTACTCACATATAAGCTTGTTCACATAATTATATTTACAACATTACCTCCTCATTCTGAAATTTTTACACTTGACTTATAACTTCCGAATGTTTCCAGAAATTGTTTCGTTGATTCCAAACTTCGCAATTGACCCAACGTACCGAAATATGGGTTCTAACAGATCCTAAGTCCCGAAATGCGCCCAGTGAGTGAGTCATACTTACCCACCCCTTAGTCTTTATGTGTTATGTGTTATGTGAAATCATGTTAATCCCTCTCCCTATGATATCCCCATAGTATGAGTCCTACTTTCTCGTCTCTTAGAACTATGTGTTTACTATTTGAATACGCTCCCAAACCTACGTCCAGGTCGTGACAAGAAGTACCGATGGGGAAAATAAATAAAAATTTTAAAATTTGAAATATATTTCAAAAAAAATTAAAATTTTTATAGGGTCGAGAGAGTCCTGGTTCGAGCGGAAGGGTGGAGTGGGTGGAGTAAAAAAATAATATTTTTAAAAATTTTTTAAAATAAAATTTTTAATTTTTTGTAGGGGGGTTGGATGGGTCGACGTAGGAATGGGATAAAAAATGAAGTTTTCAAAATGGAAAATATTTTTAAAAATAAACTTTTAATTTTATTTTATTTTTAAAAAATAAGTTTTTGAGCGAGAGGGGTGGTAGTGGGGATGGGAAAAAAATTCAATTTGAAATTAAAGGAGAGTTCTGAAAAATATTTTTCTTGATTTTTGAAAGGAAGTTATTTTGCTTAAACTCGAGAAACATAAGTTAATTTGAAAAATATTTTTCAAAATATTTAAACCAACCAAATATGAAAAAATTTAAAAAAATTTTGAAAAATATTTTCCTCACTACCGAACACACTCCTAATTAGCCTTCCTGCTCCACTCTTCTTCAAAAAGAAAAAAGAGAAGTTTGGGGGAAAAAATAACTCAAGCTGGACCCAACAGATTACTTTCCACGTTCGTTGGATGTAAAGAGATTGGATTTAAATGGCATGCAAAGTCCCTAGAAGCTTTGTCTTATATGTAATGTCACATCAAATATGAAGCAGATGGTTCTTGCCTGCCAAGTTTAAGGCAAGAGTATAATAAGAATATAGACAATAAAATATTATTTTCCACAGCTCAGTCTAACTTGTTCTTTTCCTAGCAATATCCAGTGCTCATATTCTCCCTTTCCTTTTCTTTCTTTTATTTGTTTCTTGTTTTATTTAGCACAAAAAAATATATATATATAAAAAGGTTTAGTTAGCTGTGAAGTCACATAGTTGGTAGCTACACGTATAAAACTATTTTGATGCAAAGCTGTTTCTTTAATTCTGTTCATATGAAATCAATTTATTTTACTATAAAAATAATATTACTCTCTCTATTTCTATTTGATTGTGTAGTTTGGTTTGATACAATTTGAAGTTTGATAAATAAAAATTTTTAATTAATAATTGACACCAATAGTACAATTTTCTTATTTTTAGAAATACTAAATTAACTTGTTATTGCTAATTAAAAAAAAAAGGACTCTCCAATTTGGGTGTTAAGACAAATATCTTATTTTCCCAATGCATAAAGCCGCCCTTGAAAACATAGGCATTATTAGGAATTTTTATGGTTCGACTTGGATCGGTTATTGGTTAAAATAATACTCAAATCAATTTAATTGATTTTTAAAATTTTTAAATCAAATCAAACAAATAAAAAAATAATTGTCGATTTAGTTATTGTCGATTTGGATAGGTTTGATTTTTTTTTTTGTTATTTCGATTTGAAAGTAATAAGTTTGTTGAAGATATACACATCTCAATAGACACAAACATCTAGTATATGAATAGTACACAACGAGCTTTTGTGGATTCAATTAAGTAATAATACTAGAGTTATTATTACACGAACAAAGTGATTTAGTTAAGCAATAGTAAAGTTATTATACATGAATAAAGTGATTTAGTTAAACAATACTAAAGTCATTATACACTAAAGATCAAACCTTCTTTAAAAAAAAAACCTCAATCTCAAGAATCAAATAACTACCCGGGGGAGGGGGTACACAGAAATTATATTCCAAAACACTAACAAGAAAATTTTCAAATATAAATGGTAAAGTTAAAGATTTAAGTTAATTAAAATATAACAAAATATTTATACATTATTATGAATACTATATAAATAATTATAAAATTTATATATATATAATTATTTGGTTCGATTTGATTATTTTTGTAGACTTTTTTTAGTAAAAGCAAAATCAAACAAAATAATATCGATTTTCAAAATTTAAAAATCAAACCTAACATAACCAAATCAAATAAAATATTAGATTTTCTAATCGATTTGATTCGAATTGCGATTCGATTTGATTGATTAACCATGACCATGAATAACCCTAGGCATGATAATGTTTTCTTCTTAAATATTATTATGTCATGCCAACAATTCAGCATGGGCTGATTTGGTTTACACTAAATCTAGTTATAAAGTCATTCTCCCCTCTAAATTGCTTGGCGTCCAAACAAAATCCCGCACTAAAACGTGATTAACCACCAATGTTGTAAGTTTTGGTTACTCGAGTATTCATTAATCCCAACATAAATGTGTCTATTCACACAGAAAAATATGTCAAATTCCTTAAATGAATGGTTGATAACCCTTTGTTTTGAAGTAGAAAATTTTGCATATACTATGCATAAGAAGCGGGGATCAAATCTCCGTTGAAGCAATCTATTTTTCCAAAAAAGTGGCTGCTACTTCATATAACACGATTCTTCTTTTTACTGTCTTTTCAATTTAACCTTTTGCTCATAACATTTTTTAGAATATATTTGTTTCACTTCTTCTATTTCCGATATCTCATTCATTAGGATTTTTTTTAATCCTCAGCAAAATTTTTAATAATTTTTTTTCAATAGTAAATAATGAAATAATTTGACATAATACATAAATATATTTTTTAACGTGATTTCGACCGGTATCTATGCACTTCAATTTTGGACCTGCATAAATAAGCACTTAAACCTGTATAAAACTGAACAAATAGACACATGTGTCCAACCTGGCATAATACATGCATGATGCCACATAACACACAAAAGTGTCATGTAGAAAGTCACGTAGGACCAATGTGTCTATTTGTTCTATTTTATTCAAGTGTAAGTAGTTAGTTACTTGTGTACATTCAAAGTGAACGTACATAGATGTTAGTTGAAATCAAATTAAAAAAAAATATTTATTCATTATGCTATCATTTATAATTTTTAAAACATAAAAAATCGTCGATTCTTAATGGCTAAGTATTCCTTTTTTTTAATTGATAATATCACTCGTATTTTTCTCAATGAAATTGTGACTAGAAGTGTCGTATGCTCATTAACTTTTATATTTTCACGTTCAAATAGTGTTGCATTTATATTAAAATAGTAAACACCCACAATTTTTAAATTCTAAACTTGTCACCGCATATACATATATACATACATACATACATATATATACATATATATATATATATATATATGTATGTATGTATGTATGTATGTATGTATGTATGTATGTATGTATGTATGTATGTATGTATGTATGTATGTATGTATGTATGTATGTAGGGGGGGATGTATGTATGGGGGTTCATGTTGATGTATTCACCGATCACAGGAGTTTGCAATATGTGTTAACTCAAAGAGATCCTAACTTGAGGTAAAGAATATGACTGGAACTTCTCAAAGACTATGACATGAGTGTGCAATACCATCCAGGAAAGGCAAATGTTGTAACTGATGCCCTTAGTGGATCGTCTATGGGAAGTGTGGTCCATGTTGATAAGGCCAAGAAAAGGTTGGTAAAAGACGTGCACCATTTGGCTAGATTGGTGTTAGATTGGTTGCTTCAAATTATGGTGTCATTCATGTTCAAAATGGGTTTGAATCTTCTGTGGTTGTTGATGTCAAAGCAAAACATGATCTAGAACCCTCATTGGTTAAATTGAAGAAGTTAGTGGTCGAAAAGAAGATAGAGATTTTCTCCCAGGAGAGAGATGGTGTACTTCGATATCCAGACTAGTTGTGTGTTCCTGTTGATGGCCTAAGAAAGGTGATCTTGAGAGAAGCTCAGAACTCTCCATGTTCTATACATCCGGACCAAGATGTATCGCGACTTGAAAGAAGTGTATTGGCGAAATGACATGAAGAAAGATATAGGCAAGTTTGTATCTGAATGTCCTAATTACCAACAAGTGAAAGTGGAACATCAAAGGCCTGGTGCTTTGACCCAAGATATTGAGGTTCTTACTTGGAAGTGGGAAGATATGATATGAATTTGGTGATAGGTTTGCCCCGTACCCGAAAATAATATAACTCTATTTGGGCAATTGTGGATAGGATGATCAAATCAACTTATTTTCTACCAGTCAAGACTACTTTCAATGGTGAGGAATATGCCAAGTTATATATCCAAGAGTTGGTTAGATTGAATGATATGCCTTTGTCTATTATATCAGATCGTGGTACGTAATTCATTTCTCACTTTTGGAGATCTTTTCAAAAGGGGCTTGGTACTAGGGTTAAGTTGAGCACCGTATTTTATCCTCAAACTGATGAACAAGTCAAGAGAACAATATGAACCTTGGAGGACATATTAAGGGCTTGTATTTTAGTTCAAGGGTAATTGGGATGATCATCTACCGCTTATTGAGTTTTCCTACAACAGCAGTTATCATGCTAGCGTCAAAATGACCCTAACTGAGGCTTTATATAGGATGAGATGTAGATCCCCAGTAGGTTGGTTTGAGATAGGTTATGTTTTTAGAGGCTATGGAGAAGGTGAAGTTGATTTAAGAGAAGTTGAAAATTGCTCAAAGTCATCAAAAGTCCTATTTGGATGTGAGAACAATAGACCTCGAGTTCCATGTTGGTAATCGAGTATATGTGAAGGTTTCACCTATGAAAGTGTGATGCATTTTGGTAAAAAGGCTGAGATTATTGAACGGGTTGAAAATATGGCTTATAGATTGGATTTCCCTTTGGATATGAGTTCCATTGATATGGTGTTTTATGTGTCAATGTTGAGGAAGTTGGTTGGTGATCCAAGTACGATTGTGCCTTTAGAATGTTGGAGTCGAGGAAAACTTGACTTATCAACAGGTTCTGATTGAGTTCTTTGATAGGAAAGTGAAGAGCCTTTGTAGTAAAGAAATTGCATTAGTTAAAGTCCTTTAGAGGAACCATCATGTTGAAAGTGCTACACGGGAAGAGAAATTAGACATGATGAGACAATACCCTTATCTATTCCAATCTACTCAAACCTGAGGAACTAAGTTTTTCATGTTTGAATGGCCTGAACTCCTTTATTTCTATGTCTTCATGTCATAATATGCATACATTTTCACAAAATTGATTTGAATGATGTTTTAGAATGGAAGATTTCAAGGTTTTTAATGTCAAATTTGCAATGTGCATTCATGTTGAATAGTTTCATGATTATTTTGATCCATTCAAGCTATGTTGTATCTCATTCGAGGACTAATGATCTCAAGGGGAAGATGATGTAAGGATCCTAACTTCGTAAGGCCTTAACAGTGCTTAAAATCAAGTTTTGGAAAGCTTTTAGCCAAGGTGCCCTTCCAAGGACAGCTTCATAACCTATGAAGAACTTCACAATCCATGCAGTGTATCCTAGAGGTGGCCTTGGCCCTTGGTGGTTTTGTTCCTACACTACCTTGAGGATCCTTGAAGGTATGCCGACAATGGACCATATAAGGCTAGTGGCGCAAACCATGAGTCATGGTGTGTCTCATGGATGGTGCCCTTCACAAGGTCCTCTGTTGTTTATTTTAAGTGCCTCATCACAGACCCCTTCATGGCTCATGGTACACCCCACAGCCTGAAGAGGGTCTCATGAAGTGCTACCTGGTCACTTTTGGACTCTATTTTAGTGATAAAGATCAAACAAGAAAAGAAGGGTAAAGGGAATAAAATAAAAGGATATATGGATTAAATTCAAACTATTAAAATTCTGGGCAACAAGGGATGAAAACCCTTACCTCCCAATTGATTTTGACAACCCAAACAAAATCCTATAAAGACAACTGAAGGAAACCAAAAACCATAAATGGGTAACATTTCAATTAATCAAGTCAACTAACAATTCTAAGAGTTCACCCTAATGACTCATTAATTACTCATAAAGAGGATACTACAATTTAAGAATTCAATATTCAACATAGTCTAGGTCTTCCAAAATGATAAAATAAGACTATTTATACTAAGTAAATAAAAGAAGATAATTTCTTTGCAATATGACCCTTAAGGAGTAACGGCCTTGTTTGGTTGCCTTGTTTTCAAATTCTTGAATTCAAGTAGTAGCCATTTGCACACATGGCCTCTTTTCTTCCTTCTTCTCACCTTGGTAGACCTTCCACACATTGTAAGCCTTTCTTTGGTGATCCTCAAGCTCCTCTAATGCTTCCTTGTTCATGAACATTGCTTGTAGGTCTTGGAGATCTTCTGGTTGACTCCTTGTGAATGGTCTTGAGGCGTATATGTCACTCACGTTGGTGTCATGTCTACCTTGGATGTTATCATTTAGTAAGGGTCTTTGGGTATTTTCCTTAACCCCAAGCGTATTTTGGACCTTTTATGACTCCATCACACTCTTAAGTCAGTTTTTAAGTATTTCATGACCTCTTATGCAAGCCCAACGCTTAGACTCTTAATTCTAACTCCAAAACAAAACACTCTGAAGCATCACATTCAAGGATTCGATATAGGGATTCAATTGGGGTTTCAAGACTAAGATTATTTCTTCTCAAACTCTTCATCCTAAGCTAGGTATGTGGGATTCATCCTTGGTTACATTCCAACCTTGGAGCGCAAATTTCCTTATCTATTTTCATGACTTTAAAGTATGATTCAAGTATAGATTTCATGATTTAACTTCAAATGATGGGATTGTGTTATAGGTTGCATTTAAATGATGATTTCAGCATAAATCAGATATAATTCTATTGATTTACATGAATTTTATGAGTTTTGAACTTACATGTCCTTATGAACTATGAATTCATGCATGAGAAACTTTAATTACGATTCAAATGGTTACTTTTCATGGATTATGCATGTTTCTATTTAATTATCATGTTTGAAGTTTGAATTTCATGTACCCATGTTTTACTCTCATTTCTCATTCAATATCATGCATACGCAAGGCTTTTACATGAGGTCTTGCTTATGAATATGGTTTTCAACTATGGTTATGTATATGATTTCAATACGAATATGATTATGACATGATGACTATGAATGGGCTGTAAGCATCCAACGGTGTGTATACACCATCATGTACAAGTTATGAATAGAATATCCTATGTATGTAAGCATATTTTGAATTTTAAATTAGTTTTTAAGCCCAAGTAAGCATGATGATGAGTTTGAAATATCTTATGATGATCTTATAACAAGTATGACATATATATATATATGTATATATATATATATATCATGCATTTCTTCAGATGATGACTTAGAATCGAATTAGATTGGAGGATTATGTACTATGACCCACTATATGGGGTTATGAAATTATTATGGTTAACCACCCACTAGCTGCGGTTATGAAAATTGTTATATTTTACCACCCATTATGTGGGGTTATAAAAATGATTTGTTCCACCACCCACTATGTGGTGTTATGTTGAGGATTATGTACCACCAGCCACTATGTAGGGTAATGTTGAGAATAAAGTACCACTACCCATTATGTGGGGTTTTGTGGAGGATTATGTACCGCCACCCACTATGTGGGGTTATGTTGAGGATCATATGCTACCACCCACTAATAAGGTTATGCTCTACTACCCACTATATGGGGTCATGTTTCACCATATATCAGTTACAGTCACATCACATATTTTTTTCTGTATTATGACTTATGTATCATGGTATTTCATGGTATCTTGATATGACTATCTCTTCTATACTTGACTTCTATATATATATGCCCTTGTCCATTTCACATTCAAATGCAAGTTTTATCATGTCTTTATTGTACTACATGCCGCCATACTTAGTACATTCAAAAAGACTAATACATACTCTATGCCAACATTATATTACGATGCAGATGCAGGTGATCCTATCATTTATGCTTGTAGCTAGATCCAAGCTTCTAGATGATTCAAATTGGTTGAATCCTCATACTTTAAGGACAAGGGCTATTATCTTATCCTTCATGATATGCGTATGTATTAGAGACATCTTTTCTTTATGTTCTGAGTGAGCCAGGACCTATCTGAGCCTCCATCTTATGTCACAAGTTAGAAGCATTTTTTTGAAGCTATGTATTTGATTCAATTTCAGAATTGTTTACTCTTATGTTATGATCGTTCTTACGTTATGAGTTATGATAAGTATATGCTTCCACTTATGAATTCTTCTTTTTTTTTTTACCTTGAATGTAGTCTAGGGGTTAGTTTTTAGTTCCTTCAAGGATCTCATTCATCGTGTTATAGCTAGGCACTAGGCTTGGCTCGTGACAACTCACATATTTGTATATATTTTCTTTTCTTTCTTTACTATTTCTTGTACAAGCTTGAGGAAATTAATAGTTTTTCTGTATTCTTACTTTCTAGAATTTTTTTTCCCTTGAGATTTGAACCTTCTATCAATGTGTGACCAAAATAAGTAGTATCCAACTTTTTGCTTCTATTGATTAGTAATCTATATATTAAACAGTTTGTCTGTAACAACCCGACCTAGGGGACTTATTGTTACACAATGAAGGAGACACTCGAAGGTACCTCACCCAAGCCATCTTACATATCATAAGTATTCATAGGCATAAAACGCTAAGATGAAATAAAAAAAACTAGGAGAAACGAGGCTAAGGGCAACAATTTAAAATTTTTAAAGGAATATAAGAACTAGATACCATCATAACATTTGTCAAACAATACCTCTAACATGAACTTGGCGGGGGCTAAGACATGTTCAAGCTCACCTCAAGTATATACATAGCAAAGGAAATATACAACTAGAAACTATAATGTCTTATAAATCAATCTAGAAAGAAAACTAGGTTATTATCCCCGAACTAGTGGACGCACTAACTCTCGTCTTCAATAATCCAAAGCTAGCCACGTGGAGGATATCTAGGAGCACCGGTCCTTACATAGTTAAGTCATGCAGACATAAAAGTATGTATCAGTACTTTGAATGTACTGGAATGTAGGTATAAAATGCATGACATGGAAATAAATGATGAAATGGTTCATGCTAAGTCGTATGTTAAAACTATATATTTTCAAAAGTATTAGTAGACCATACTCAAGCTAATATCATTTACACATAAAAGGTAACCTTAGAAAGAACGTGATATGGTGCATGGATGCACATAGTCATAAAAAGGAAAATATATAAGCTTGAATCGTATATGAGATGTAAGGATTTAAATCATATACCATGGAATAAATATCCTCGAAGTTTGGGGGAAACATACATGCGGATTGATCATTTAACAAATACACTTTAGCATCAGAACATAAGATAGTGCATATGAGAAATAAAGAACTTACCGTTTAACTAACATAAACCATATGAGCTATCCATGGAGTCCTGATGTTTCCCCTACACCAAAAGAAAGGGGAAAATCACTTGCCGAGTGACCTCCTAAGATGCCTAAGTGGATCCACTAAAGCCTTGCTATTGAGCAACCTCTACTATCGGGTTGTCTAGAAATCAACCTCTACTAGTAGGTTTTTCCTACTTCCTACGGTGGCATATAGTTATGGAAAAATGAGATTCTACTAACAATCTCATTCCTCTTCTAACAAGGAGCTTCCGCATCCATCCCAAGGTCCACTTGGTGCTAAGTAAACTCTCACAGAATAATCATATGTATAAAACATGGAATCATCATTGGAAAGGTATTCTATTAACCCGTCCTATGAGCCTTTTAAAGCAATGGAGAGGAATTCCACTAACCCATCCCATAAACATTTAGAACATTAGTCATCATAATAAGGATAACTCATACATCTTGGCTAAGCCTCTACTATCAACTAGCACCATAATCTTCGCTTATCCTCTACTATCGGTTAGCATCATTTCATATCCCTCTACTTACGGGTCATAATAGTGTCATGATCATAGCTAGGTGGGGACTCATATTTCTTTTACTCATTCATTCTTGACTCTAATGAAACTACTCCCAAATAATATGTATAAAATAGTATAGTCATGAAATGCATAAACCTGTACACCATAACATCATAAAGAAGACCTTTCAATAATGCATAGCTTTCTTATAACTTTACTAGGTTTCATACCATACTTGGCAACCCTCATCATTCATAATATCCATGACATATAAAGAAAGGGATTCATGATCTAACACAAAGTTTCATAGTATTCTCATGAAGACATAACATAAATGATGACTCTTAATATTTAGGACCTTCATGTTCTTATATAGCATGGATTGGGATTTTTTTTCTTTCATAAAACATACTCTTGATATAGGTTAGGTTCAAAACATGGGATTTGCATCCTTAAAGACTCATAAACATGAAATTCATATATATATATATATCAGGCATACACAAAAAAGGATGTAATCATTTGGAATTATTCAAATAAACACAATATGGTCCTTGTAGAACCCCAATTAGAAGATCATGAATTTCAACTCAATACGCATCATAGGTCATAACATAATACCAAAATACTCCATATAACTAAGAATACATCACACATGATAAAGTTAACTTTTTAAAACCCCACAACATACATAAACCTTAATGCTAAAATAGGGAACTTGAGCTTGGTGAAGGAAAGGGCTTCACAAATCAAACCCACATACCTTAGCCGAAGATTTACGAAAGAAATCACAAATTTTGGTGAATAAACTCGAAACCCTAGCCTTGTTTTCAATGGAGAACCTTGGGGGATTTGAGAGGATATGGGATCTAGGTTTTGGGAGGATGGTTTAGGAATATGGTCATTTAGGGGGGGGGGTATTAGACTAATACAGAGCATGTAAGAAGCAAAAATGACATGGCATAAGGCTTAGGGTGTAAGTAAAAACTAAAACACACTTTTTAAAACTTGCCGAGCAGTTTCCTTGAAGCCTGTTTACGGACCATAAGTCAATCTGTGGCCGATTGAGTGGGTTGTTTAAATGGGCGACCTAACAGTTCTTCACTAAAATGGACATAACATTTTGGTCTGAACTCTGAATGAGGTGAAATCAATCGCGTTATAAAGATAATTCAATGTGCTTTCATTTGGTAGGTTTCCTAGTATCTAATTCATTATGTTCTAAGAGATATGATCATTTGAATTAGACACATATACAAACTCATGCTAAAACTTAGACTATTGGAATCTTTCACACTCGACTTGATGGGAGAGGGGCTCAAAATTGCATGAGGGGTCATGGAGGGGCTAGATAAGGTTGTTAAGGGTCTAAGGGAGTAGAATAGGTTGAAAATACCCTTAATGAATCTGGCAGTCCAAACCACGGGAGCCTAGTGTATCGATCATACAAAGAAGTACGACTCGAACTATTGTTCGTAAGCAAAGGTCCAGAAACCCCTATTTTTGCCCCAAAATCACAAGCCATCTTACAAGCATATATGGACTTTTCGGTTGTGGTTGGACTCATAGTATCCTTCCACACTTAGCCATTTTCTCATCCTCGTGGTCCCTATCCACGAAGGGAATCTATGGGTCGTAAAGCTTTACGGGCCGTGTTGTTGGTTCATAAATCACTTTCCTAAAACTCCAATTTCCTTTAAATTAAGGCCCTCAACCTACAGACCTAACTACGACCATAACTGTTCTATGGGTTGTAAGTTGCCCTCGTCCAATTGCTCCAGGTCATTTTTCAAGCCAACTTTTCTACACTCTTAGGCTTCTAAACTAGGAGTCGTTACAATATCCCCATCTTGGGAACATTTATCCTCAAAATGTTTATCAAGCCAGCATGACAAGAGTGAAACGAACATACGTGCATAGTAACCCATCATGAGTTCAAGTACACAAGTCCAACATCACTTTCATGCAAGGTTTTTAAAATTTTTTAACATCAAATGTCATTTTAAATGCATAAATAATATGTTTTCATATTTTGAAATAAGATTCTAATTAAGAATCAACATCATGAATATGTATGTATTAAAATCAACTAGTCATGGGTATCATAAATGATGCATGAGGAGGGACATGAAAACTACTGCCTTACCAATACCTTAACACAACCACTTGCACCAATCAACTATAGAGTCATAATCATGAAACTATCTAGCATCAATCAATACCTGAAATGTCCCAAAAATGCCCCAAAAATATGCTTCGGAAATGCCCATAATCATAATTTCTATATATCTAAAAATTCATGCGTGATATCAAAAATCTGACTTCATATTTATGATCGGGGGATAAAATTGAGTGGAATATAGGTATATCCCTGATTTTAGAGGACCTGTAGCAAAAAATAATTTTCACAAAATTTTCTCATCCAGTGTGTATTTGTGACTAGACCGCGATGCGGACTGGGTGCGAATCAATGTAATTCTATCCTTTGCGATGGGTTCGTATTATGGACCAAACATGGACGAGTGTAAATTTTTCCTTGTTTTCCATTTCGGCCCAAGGGCCTTAGGGTCATAGCCCCATGTCCATTTATGCGTAAAAACACCTATTCACTCAAGACCCTCTCAAAATCCTCTCCAAGACTTAACCAAATATTTCATCCAAATTCAAGTGTCCGATCCGGATCTCAAGAACTTCATTTAAGTTTCAAGTCTCCTTCAAGTCTACATCAAGAAAACTCAAGTTTAAGGTATGTGATTTTCACCCATTGGGTCCTTCCACCCATGGAGGCCAATCTTTCTTTTTATGAAAATTGCATGTTTGAAGTTGTAGCATCTATGGGTATCTCTTATTATGGATTTTGATTATAAATTATGTTGGAGTTTTACGAAATCTTGGTTGATTATGCATGTATATCTATCTCAAGCTTATACTATGAAGTGGTTTTGTCTATTGAGACTATGCATGTTTTGAGCTATAAAAACTATTATTTACTATGAGATTTGATAATGGATTTCAAGGTATCTTACATGAGGGTTTTACTATATGTTGGTGGGTTGATTTACAATGGGTTTTCTCATATTATTTCACTTTTGAATTTGATGATTTTGAACAAGCATTATATACCCACCAAGTGTTTGATAAAATATCTTGACAAGGATTCTCAAGTTATTGATGAACTACTACTTGGTTTATAAGCCAAGTGACTTTATGATGATTAAGGGATTGTATGTATGCATTGAATTCATAAAAAGTATCTATAATGTTGTAATTGACCACACCTTGTTGAGGGGTGACATGCCCAATCACCTTGTTGAGGGAGTGACATGCCTCTACCACCTTGTTGGGGGGGGGGTGATATGCCTCGACCACCTTGTTTGGGGGGGGTGACATGCCCATACTACCTTGTTGAGGGATAGATACCTCGACCATCTTATCGGGGGGGGGGGGACATGCCCATACCAATGCCCATACCACCATGTTGAGGGGTGGATACCTCAATCACCTTCCAAGGGGGTGATATCCCTTGGATTCCAAGTAATAGTTTTCTTGGTCTATGGTTATGGTCTCTTCCCATACATGTATTATTTTCTATACAAGTGATATGATTTATAAGTCTATTTTACTTCAAGCATTGATCATGCATGCCATATTGATATTATACTTATCCATTTCTTATGATTATGCATTTTGACTATATTGGCTTATATCGTGTTACATTTCATCCTACCTACTTAGTACATTCAAACGTAGTAATGCATACTCTATGCCTACATTATGTTACCATATAGGAATCAAAGTACCTCTCGATCATCCTCCATATGGCTAGTCATTTTGGAGGATAAACTTTGGTGAGTCTTCAAGTCCAGGGACACTAGCTATGCTATTCTTACTATTTGATATCTCTTTATGTTGAACAATTGATACTACGAGGGTGAGCTCGAAAAGTGTCTTGGCCCCCTCTCCAATCTATATTAGAGGTGTTGAGTACGACTCGAACTATTGTTCGTA